>CM068380.1:46751534-46910084 GCA_034770075.1 Aralia elata | reverse complement strand
CTAAGTGCATGAGCGAACAACTGGACTAGTAACATATCATACCGTACATGATATGATCCTATATTGCGGAAAGCATAATGAATCTTTACTCATACGGTCACTTCTTTTCTAGGTGTCTTTGGGGCCTGTTTTCTTGGAGAGAGTGTATTCCTATGAGACCTCTCTTGGAATCATTCGCATGCTAAACTCATTCTTTAGCATCGAGTCATATGTACTTTCCTTGGGTCCAGCCCATACTTCCTTTTAGATCTATCTCTATAATAATCTTTATCCCTAAAATATAGGATGACCTCACCCAAGTCGCTTCATGGAGAAGTGCTATAGATAACCAAATATTGATCACAAGACTTTTATCCATTATGATCATCATTCGCCTAACAGTAATATATCAATCAACTATATAATAACAAGGAATGAATACAAGCGCTCCCACTTAACACTTCCTTGTACAATACATGGTTCATCCTCGTTTTTGATAAAATCAAACCTTTTGATTATTCTCATCAAAACGGTAAATGTTCTACCTTCGAGAAGCTTGCTTCAACCCATAAAATGGATCGTTGTAGCTTACAGACTTGGTTTGTTCCAACCGTTGAAAACACAAACACTCTGGGATGTATTCATAAATTATACATTCTCCTCAAGCATTTCCATTGAGGAAGGCCGTTTCAACGTCCATTTGCCAGATATTCGTTAGGCCTAATAAGCTGCAATTGCAAAGCAAAATCCAAATGGAACTTGATCATTACTACTAGGTGGAGAAGGTTTCATCATTAGTCAACTCCTTGTCTATGTTTGTAAACTTTTGCAAACCAATCCGGGCCTTATAGGTCTCTACCTTGTCCTCCGCTCCAGTCTTTCTCTTAAAGAAACCCATTTACAGCCATTAGGCTTTATGGCCCTCAGGTGGTGAAACCAAAGTCCATACTTTGGTTTTCATACATGGGGTCCATCTCATCGATTTCATGGCTTCAAGCCATTTCTCTGAGTCTTTACTACTCAATAGCCTCTTCGTAAGTCAATTGATCATCATCATCTATGATTGCGTACCTCATCAATCATCCTCTATGATGAATACTCCCATACCTATCTAGGTAACTTCGGTACTTTTTCCAGATTTTACGGAATAGGTAGTGGTACAATAGGTTTCTTTCTACTTGGTCAGGTTACACTGAGTTTGATCCGTAGTATTTTTGAGGTTCTTGAACTTCTTCAAGATATATCTTTACTCCCTACTAACCCCTTCAAAGGTATAAACTCCTTTTCCAAGAACCCTGGCAGCGTGAGATTATGCCAACAAACACCTTTTTGATCAGTAGGAATTGATTAGAAATAATATCCTAAACATTCTTTAGGATTTATTCCACAAATCTACACTTATTCGGATCTAGTCTTACAGTCTTATCATGCTCAAGCATCTCCTTTTGACATAAGCTGGACAACCCCAAGTCTTAACATGCTTAAGGACAAGGTTTTTCCTCCCTGTCCATAAATTCTCATATGGGGTCCTTGGTACGGGATTTGGGTAGGTAACATTGTTAAGTAGGTATGCAGGCCGTTTTCTAGGGCATAACCCCAGAAGGATATTGGAAGGGTCGGTTTTTAAAACTCATCATGGGAATACGATACCACTGTCCAAACAATGGTTCGATTTCTCCTTTCAAGATACACCATTCAACTGTGGCAATTCCTAGTGGAGTCCATTGTGAGAATTATAACCATTTTCTTTGAGACAATTGAGAAACTCATTGGTACGCCAAGTATTTGTATAACTCCACGACCACGCTTGACGAGATGGTGGTCGTCGCCCGCGGATCTGTTCTTCCAGCAAGTTATCGAAGGTGGAAACGCTCACAACACCTTAACCCTTTCGCCTATATTGAGACGAGAACCTTGGTATAAATTGCTTTGCACTAGGAAGCTTGCGTTGAATGGACACTAAACCGACACCTAAACCCCGTGATTATAAGGACGCAGGAACCTCGGTAGCAATCCGACGATTGATGGTTCGGTAGGAATGACACCAACAAACAACTATGATCTGTTGAATGATAAGTGTCGATAATTGAATCTCAAGAAAACTAAGAAATTAATCTAGGAATTCTTAAAGAACTAAAAGATAAGAATAAACTAACAAGAGAAATTTTATTAATCTGAATTGTTGTCGAATTACAAGCATAAAACTTATTTATACTAACTATGAAACCCTACAATCCATAAAGGAAATAATAATTGATTTGGAATCAAAATCCTATCTTAAAATATCCTAATTACAATAGAATTATGAAATATAATGAAATCCCTAAAATTAAGGAAGAAATCCGCCGTTTCTAAAATTGTCGAAAAACGCATCTGCCGCGAAAAACCGCGCCAACCAAAACTGATTGTTCTCGCTGGGGCGAGAATAGACAGAGAGATCTTGGCCGGAGGCAGGCTTCAGATCAGGCTGGGGCCGGCTTCAGATCAGGTCGAGGCGAAGATGGCCAGAGAGGTTCTCAGCCCGGGGCGAGATAAAATGGCCTTCGGCAAGCTCGCCGGAGCGAGATTCCTATTTCAGTTAAACCGAACCTCTTGCTTCTGTGCAATCCAAGTCTCGTACTGCCTCGTGATGTCTTGTGTAATAACATAACCTTTGATCTTGCTTATAACATCCCTCACAATGTTTGAATAGAACTCCACGGTTACGCTTGCGTGAGATGGTCGTCGCTCGGATCGTTTCTAGTAAGCAACTTTGATAAAACTCTCGTCGATATCTTAACCCAACGTATATTCTGGAGACGAGATAAAAAAAAAAAAAAAAAAATTTCCTTGATATATTCGACTCAAGCAATTGAATTCACGTAAGATGGAACACCAACAACACATAGACCCTCGTTTATATGGAAAAACGATAATCGTCGTACGATTGTATGATGCGATAGAATGACGCCACACACAACGATGGCTTGTTGTCATGAATAAGTTAGATATGAATTTCAAAGAAAAACTAAGAAAACTACTTAGAAATTCCTTCCAAAGAACCAAAAGGTAGAAGAATAATCTCCTCAAGTATGAATAAACTCAGAATATTATTGAAATTGTTGTTTGAATTACAAGCATGAAACTTATTTATACTAGATATGAAACCCTAGAATCCATAAAATGAAATAACAATTTGATTGGGAATCAAAATCCTATCTTAAAATATCCTAATTATTAATAGAATTATAAAAATTATACTGAAATCCCTTAAAATTAAGGAAAGAAATCTGGAGTAAAATCTTCAAAAACAGCGTTCCGTCGGATTTCCGTGCTGCATAGACCGGCGCGGGGTGCGCTTGAAAATCGCCAAAGGAATGGTGTGGGTGGCGTTTGCCATACATGCAGAGAACCTCAAATCAGCACAGGCGCGGGGTTTGCCGCTAAGAACTCAAATCACACCGCTACGGCGCGGGGCGGCGGCTGGCCTTCTGTAGGGACCGCGCGCGGGGCCGCGCCAGGGCTGGAAACTTTTGTCTTTCTTTGGCTAGTCCCCGATTCTTGGCCTGGAATACACATTTTGTAACATATTCCAACGAGCCCTAGACTTCCAACTCCAAAACCTTCATCCTCCCCCCCCCCTGGAATCCTTCATCCTTCCAAGCTTCTTGAATCAAACCGTTAATCCCCCCTCCTTGTAAGCGTTTAGCCCGAGCCTCATTCGTCACAGGTCTCAACTGAGAAACTTGGTGCACCGAATTCGCTCCATAGCTCTCATCCTTGTCCAAGCTAGGCATGTCCCTCATCAATGTCATAGCTTCATTTATTGATTAGGCGATACAAACGAATCATAAGACAAAAGACACTATCTCGAACGCGTTGACGTGCTATAGGATTTGGTCTTACTACATAGATCGTATCTAGCAATCCCAAATCACAATGATATAGACTTCTCTCCTCGATGTTCATATGAATTGAGCTCCAATAGTAAGCCATCCTTGAGTAGTATTCCTAAGCCCAAATTACTTGAATTCATTTGTTGAACCCTCGCAACTTGAGCAGAGCCTATGACGCTTGATGCGAGCCTGGTCAGGATCTCATCATTCCCCTCCTCTTGAAAAGGATTTGCTCCTCAAATCTGACATCTTCCCCCTCGACTCTTGAAAAGGATTTTACGCACAAATCTGATCCCTACATAAAAACAAATTAAGTTGAGTAGCAATCAAACAAAATCATAATCCCAAAACTCACCTTGCAAACGAAATATATAAGCCGAATATCAACAATGACAAGTATAAAGTTAATGAAAATAAATCATCAAAAACTCCAACTCCTGCAAAAGAAACATAGTAACATCTGGCAACTCATCGACGTATCGACATGAAACAAACTTATAAAACATCCTCTTTTCCAAGCAGTGATTGAAATCAGCATAACACCCTGGCAAGCTTCCTCGTTAACATAACTTGGAAAACTCAAACTTTCGAAACTCCTTTACGCATGATCTTGTCCCACATCAATACGATGCTCTCCTCACACATATTCCATATAGCTTACAAAGTATTAACTACACCAAAACAAACTAAATAAGCAACTAAAACTAACACGCAATCAAAAATTTCTACCTAACAAATCAATGTATATATAGTAGAAATAAAAGCAAATAAAAAACTATGAAATAGTCCTATATCCATCCTGGAATCAAATATCAGTATGTAGAACCCTTCACCACTTTCGATACAACTTCCATCCACAAATTCCCGGATCAAATAAAACCAAACGTGATGATCTCGTGCATTCCCGCAAATACTACCCAATGACGGACATTCCCGGGATTAAAAGTAAAACCTTATAATCTCGATCATTCGTACTAAACATCCATCTCCAATGCAACCGGATCAAAATGTCAAAAAATTTGGAAACTTGACACGTTGCATTTGTCACTGCCAACTAACATAGAGCCCTTTGAATTCCTGGAATTAT
This sequence comes from Aralia elata, assembly GCA_034770075.1. Taxonomy (NCBI): domain Eukaryota; kingdom Viridiplantae; phylum Streptophyta; class Magnoliopsida; order Apiales; family Araliaceae; genus Aralia; species Aralia elata. Next base: position 46,905,143 of record CM068380.1, on the reverse strand, counting down.
TAAACACAAAACAAAAACAAAATCAACAAGTACCTTTTGTTTAATCACAAAAGAAATCTAAAATAACTCAAAATCACATGCAAAGTCTAGCTAAAATAAAATCCCAAATAACTTCCCTTTAGGACTATTCCATGTATTGTTACAAACTGATTTACAAAATCGAATATAAAACCTTTTCTCCTCGAATGAGTATGAAACCCATCACAAATCTGCAAAACAAATTCAACCTTTCCCTTCCCATATGACATTAACTAATGCAAAATCAAATAACAACATCAATGGAATTGAAAGATCAAAAAACCAACACCACAAGATGATAAACTCACTTGCATAACTTGTAATTCACACTCAAAACCACAACACATGGTAAAAGAATTTTTCCCAAGTGTTGACAAAACTTGGAATATCATTCAAAAACAGAATATTTATCCAATTTTTTCCCATGACTGAATGCAAAACATGGATTCAATATGAAAAACATTTTGAATACATTTAGTTAATAATCCCATTTCATCAGATTTAACTAAAACAGTATGCAAACCATATCTCACTCCCAATTTGAATTGATAAACACTTTTCAATATTCAAAATACCCAATGATAGTAATTCTTTCCCATTCATGACAATATTTCTCAAAATACATGCCAATGATAACAAACTCATAATTGGAAAGCACGTTACCTAAATTGATAGCAACTCATGCCAATGAAGATTTCTCTACTGGAAGAATCATGATCACTACCATTTATTCAATTAAACGACACATGATGTAAAAGATTGACTATTTAGCCAAAACAAAAAAGCATTGACTAGCCATGAAAAAAAAAAAAAACTCTAACTCAAACATTGTGAATGAAAAAACCCTAGAATGAATTTCATGCAAATAGCTAAACATTGAAAACGGAAGATTTCCCATAATAAATCATTAGAATAAATTCTACGAAGATATGCACTTTGGACAATGAGAATTTAACCAAATGATAGTAAGAATATTGACAACGAGAATATAACGCATGCTCATAAACTAACTCGATCAAATATCAAATATCCTCCATAGTTTATGGATAAAGAACGATTTTTAACCCATCAAAAATAGCCAAACACAAATTTATCCATGGAAGCATCGCCAAAACATGTTTTTAAATAACTCGATGAATAATACTAGATGCATTAGTTAATCTAACAGAGATTAAACTATCCATCCACCTATACAATTCACATGTTAACACAAATTTTTTTTTTTCCCATTTATCACAACCTCTCTCAATGCTAAATTGGGGACTAGGCAAATATCATTACATGGTCATCACCCAATGTAGACAAAACATAAGTACTATGCAATTTATTAAAACATATTGTCTAAGCAAAAGAAATATTATTGATACTCGTTTACCAATTCAAAATCAACGAACAAGCTCGGCATTCTATCTTCCTTAGGTACTATGATCTCCTGAATAGCACATGCACTAATGACGTCATCCACGATACCCACTTTGATGAAGTTGGACTCCATCAACTCTCCAACCCGCCTTGGTAACTCCATCGTCTCCTCGGAAATAACTACATAGCTCTGGCTGATATGGAATGATAGTTCGGGGTATGTCATCAACAACTTGTACAAGAGACAAAACAGAACTGGACAAAAGAAGAGTTAATATTGTTAGTATTTAAAAGCGTCGTCTTGTACGAATGTACAGTCATTGGCTCTTTTCAAAATACAACTCACTTTTCAACTCACTCTTCTCTCTTTTTTCATTCTTACTCTCCACTGTTTCTTTCTCTCGTTTATTTTCACTCTCATTCTATTTATTCTCTCGGTTCTTTTCATTCTCTTTTCCACACTTTTCTTTTTCACACTCAATCTTTTTTTCAATTTCTTTTTCAATTTCTTGTTTTTGATTACAATCTTTCCGTTACAATCGCTAGATCCTTCATGGACTTCGTAATGAACGTTGGAACCTAACAATTCTCCTTGGATGGCATACTCTATTCCATCTTCTTCATTTCTCGGCTGATCTTGACCCTTTTTCTCCTTAGAGATGTCTTGTCGCCGCTTCAAATAACCATCCCTTATCTCATTATATGATCTCATGATGTCCTCAAATGATGCTGGTTCAATATACGCCCTAGGAGTTTCTCGTGGTTGTCTCCGACGTGAATCTCCATGCCTATCTATCCGTCCATGAAACCTGTTTGTGATATTTTGTATGTATAACAAATATGACCATACACACCCAAGTGCACGTGATCCACAAGTAATATAAAGTAAATAAAGTATCGATCCCACGAGGAATAAAATTTGCATTTACGATTACAAACTCCGATTTTATAATTATTTCGGTCTCTTTAAACAGTATGAGTACAATGATGAAAATTGTCTAATGATTATTAAAGAAACAAATAGAACAAATTATGATTGTATAAATACAGATTTTATGGGTTTGGGGATTATAATTTCACTTATTGCAAACTTAGATTTCCATGCTTCCTATTGTTGCTAATTGATTATTATGGAATGTTGGGTCGGGAGAACACGAATGTAAAATATGACCCACCTTTCGATGCACCATATTCATATCACACTAAATCCACAATTGATAGAATGAATGTGAACACACCTAGATGACTAATGCAACTATATTTCTATGTGAATTACTAATCAAGAGGGTTTAAGTATAAGTTCTCAATTGGCCACATATGGTGCTTCGGTATATCTCTATCCTAAGCACGAAACATAACTTCACGAGGAATGTAAAAATTATGAACATATGCTAGCATAATCAGATCTTAATTTATATTTCCTTTCTCAATTCCATATAAAGTATCACGGTAATTGGTGATCAAGCAATTAAACATTCAGTATAAATTATGCTAGACATTCATTTCATAACCAACTAGCAATAATAAGGAAGCATTTCAATTTTCAGTAATGCAAAAGATTCATTATAATCCCAAGAATTAAGTTTAGTTCATAATGACAATAATAGAATTCATCATACACAATTGGTTCATCATCATAATTACAGAATAGGAAAAATTAATCAAAAGTAGAAAATAATAGAACTCCTTGCTTCAGTTCCTCCGTTTCTGCAATATCCGATGATGTTCCAAGTTGTGTTGATTCTTGCTTTCTTGCTCCCAATCCTCAATTTAGCATCCATGTAGCTCTATTCTTCAGTTCCCAAGTGAATTTGATGATCAGCAGCTATTTTTCACTTTAGAAATAAAATGCAGTCTGTGTTGAATTTTCGTGGAGGAGCCGCCTACTTTCAATTGAGTTCTCTATTCATTATATCACATGCTCATTTTGTCTTCTATTGACTTATTCTGATTCCCCACTAGTAAAGTTTCATTCCACTAATTCCTTGAAAACTGGCTGTGCATGTTTTTGGTAATGCTGAAAGTAGTATGCACACAAGCCAATCATATTTGATATGATGTCGCATATACTTTGTAATCTTATTCATTTATTAATAAAAGAATTGATTTTCTTAAAAGGCATTTTATATTATCTACATAGTGCTGTTATATTAAATGTGATAAACCCATAGTTTTGAGCAATACTTTTAGAATCATAATGATGATCATGCTAATGAGATCTAAATTCTGGATAGCTCACAAACTAAAATCGTTCCTAATCGTTGGATTACTAAAAGGGGATTAGTGAATCCGGATAGATTAGTACATACGTTGCTTGCTCTTAGGAAGAGGATGATTGATCTCATAATCATTTGTGTGGAGACACTAAAGCAAGTATGTAGGTGCTTATTGGAGAATAAGTTCACTGAACATGGCTCGCTAAGGAATACCTAATGGAGTTTTACTCGCCTATCAATAGGAATTCCTATAGTGATAGTAGTACAAGTGATCCTTGGACTTGAGATCATCATAGTATCTTGTGTATGATGAGTTATACTTTGACATGTCCCTTAAGACCTTAGGGTATATCAAAGGGTATGATTGGGTATAATAAGTTGTACATGGAGATAGGTGAATGATCAACAAAAAATCTACCACGTCTAGTAAAAGATGTGAATGTCCTATGTGATTCGATAAATGATAACTAAGTAGTCCTTGGCCAAGGCAGAATGAAATTAGAAAGGAGTTTCTAATTTGCATTATTTAGAGTTGTGCATTTGGGAATCGAAATACATATAATTAAATAAAATAATGTTAGGTTTGTATATAGCGCGAACATGCAATCAAATTACATAAATAGTGCGGAAGCGCGATAAAAACGGATTTTAAAATTTTCATACAAACCTCGAATTCGGTGCTCACGATAATCGATGACAAACATACTATCTAACTAAATGCGGAATAATAAACATACATTGTTTATCGAATGGAAATAAAGTCTTACAATTCTGGTCCCAAGGTTCTTTAACCTTAACATAAAACGTACTCTTAACACAAATAAAGGCTCACTTAGTCAAACCACATTCAGAAATAGCTAGTCCGTAGGCACTAACGGGCATCTACTCTTGCACCTTCCCTTTTCCTTTGTCTCCTCTAGACGTTTCTGCCTTAGCTGAAATAAAGATCATGATATAGCAAGGGTAAGCAACTAATTTGCTTAGCAAGTATATACACAAAGAGATATATCATGATGGAAAGGAAGTTTCGCTTTCAATGTTCAACAACAGTATAAGAGTGAGAAGGAACATGAATTAGTAAAACAACAGTGGAATATTCGAATAATTGAATAACAATTACTGAGTGGTTTGAAATAACCAAGGACGTTTTCCAAGGTTCTCAGCATTTAAACTGGACCTCTTAAAAGTTTTGGTAATCGAGGGGATCAGCCTCTCATACCCCGTGATTTATGCATAAACACTTAATAACCGACATTGATATCATGCCTTAAACAAGTTTATCCTTTTCTCAGCCAAGAGTTCTTACCATAGCAATTTAATAAGAACAGCTTTTAAAATACCTTTGATTTAACAAATTAGACATGCTTGATCTAGCTGATACAATTAGCATAGATCTATCTCATAAACAATTCATGCTTGAAAGAACTTTAACCAAATTCACAATTCAGTAATAATAGAATAGGAATTTCAATTGCACAAGGTGCGAATCTCAATAACTAGTATAGATGTGAATAATCAACAATAATTATTCACTAACATGCTTCGAAAATAATAACTCGAGTTTGAGTTAGGGAACTTGCAATAATGTAAGAAGTTTAGGGTTAGGAACTTGCCTGTCTGCTCAACTACAACAATTCTAGCTTTAACTAATTGTCCTTGAAGAACCTAACATTGATAATGTTGATCTATCAATTAGTACTGCGTAGTTGTATATCGATACGCTTACTTATGCTATCTATTTAACAATTTAAAGAAATTTACATAGCACACAGTAAATAAACTATAGCAAATTTTACAAGGCACTTAATTGGCTTTTAGGTTGATGGTTTAAATAAATCAACCATGTATCCCTTAAGTAATAAACATTTATTAATCCCTTAAACAATTAATTATAATTATAATCGTTAAATTAATGAGTCATTTATACTCCCTCTCTCTAATTTATTAACTCTATCTTCATTTAATAGTAATTAATTAATTATCTTCAGTTATTAATAATAGTAATTAATAATTAATTGTTATTCAATCATTAATTAAATGATAATCGAATTATAATTTTTAATTGTCTTTAATTATTATTTAAGCTTAAATAATAATTAATTAGGTTTGTTTTTAAGGTTATTCAAATAATTAACTAACACGTATGAATTACCTTTAGTTATTATTTAATAGAAAAAAATAACTAATTAGGTTTATTCACCAATTAGAGTTAATCAAATAATTATTAATGAACTTATCTTTAGTTATTATTTAGAAATAAATAATAACTAATTAGGTTTATTTATTATTTAAGTAAATCAAATAATAAGTAAATAATTTACAATTCTTAATCATTGTAAAACAAAAATCAAATAAACACTTTATTTGATACTAATTAAATAATAATTAATTATTTATTATCTTTATTTATTAAAAATAAATAATTACTTTGTTAATATTTAATTATACTTAATTATTATCTAATATTAATTAAACAATAATTAAAAATTTATTATCTTTATTTATTATTCATTGATAAATAATAAATAATTACTTACTAATTTATTTGTACTTAATTATTATTTAATATTAATCAAACAATAATTAAATACTTATTATCTTTATTTATTATTACACAATAACTAATTCATTTATTAATTTTATTCATACTTAATTATTCTTAATTAAATAATAATCAAATATTTATTATCTTTATTTATTATTTAATAAATAATAAATAATTAATTCATAAATTTTATTTATTAGTTATAATAACTAATTAGCTTACACATGTATTATGAGCTTCCATTAGTAACCACTAGTTAAGCTAATGACAGTACATTTGGTTCACAGTTGGGTCCATTGAATTACTCAATTTATTCAAACAATTCAGTTGTGGTATACTCAGTTAAGGGTTTTGTGTTGCGAAGATCATAGTTACAATGATATCCAGCCCCCAATTTTATCCCAAACATTTACCCAACACATTAGACAAATGAACTCCCAATTGTTTTACCAAAATTCTCAGTTCTAGTATTAGCCATAATACCCACTAAAAGTTGATTCCTGTAAACAATATGTATCAACTACATGATTGTCACCAAACGAGACAACAACTGCAATTAATCCCAATGTTCACAATACCAGGTTCCCAACATAAAATTAACACAGCGCAGTGAAGTCTAAACAAGATTTAACACAACCCCCCTAACATAGGGTATATCAACCAATATACTTCCCAATCAAAATACCAGATTTTTGAATCAAATCAATATAATACACTCCCAAACAATGTACATTAAAATCACTATCAGTAGCTGCTGGAACTTTAAGGTTCATTATCCACAATGTCCCAACAACAAGGATATCGATACCAGGTTTTGACTCAAAACGACAATACTATAGTGCAACACAACAAAATACAGAGGAAGGAAATTTCAAAACCAAAACAGAACACTATCGTGGTAGTTCAAATAACCCAGTGCGATACCTTGGTTCGAACGAATTTTTCCTTGTTTCTTCCCACTCTGCGACTTTTCTCTCTTGCCGTGGCTCTTCCTCAATTTTGAAAGCAAAATCCGTAGCAGCTATCTAGGGTTTGGGGAAATTTAATTTATAGTGACTCACTTACCCAGTTAACTGAGTATTTACCCAAATGATTGTTCAGAGACCATTGGTCGGAAGGGGCAGCGACTGCTGGTCCACATCACGCCCCAACCGTTGCACAGCTAGGTTTCAGCCGCCCCTCGAGCCTTGCGTCACCCTCACCGGTCAAGTCGCCGGACTTCTGGAACCCTTGGTCCGAACGTCGAACCCTCGGTCGTCCACTTCTCCCCGCCTTGTCCGCTGGTCGATTCCTTCACGTCGCTCGCTTGCTTCGAGCTGTCGCCGGCGTACGCCTGGCGACACCTCCTGCTCGTTCTGTTCAATCAAGCTGAGGGGTTGATTTGATTGAGAAGCTAGGGCTTTGGATTCCCTTTCTGGTTCGACTGATTTCCCCAATTCGTTTTGCTCGGTTTCGTTCGATCGAGGGTTAGGGATTGATTTCCTTCTTGGTTCGGTTGGGAGGTTTAGACTGAAATCCCAAATTGATTTACCAGCCTAATATTACCCCACCCCAATTGAATTGGTTGACCCGCTGCCATGACCCAACCCGGCTGGGAATTAAAGAAATAGGGAATGGGTTCCAATAAGATTTGGGTCCAATTTAGAATAAAAGAAATGACCCAATTAAATTAGTTACCTTGTATTTTCATTAATTTAAATTAAATACTTAACCAATTAATTTAATAAATACAAAAATATTTATCTTAATCATATTTCTTTATTCGAATTTTAATCCGATAATAATAAAGTTATTTATTTAATTCCCCAAATTTTCTTGCAAATAAATTCTTAGGGTTAACTCACTATTTTATTTAAACTCTCAGTGAGTCCCTTTAATGCACAGAAATTTTATCGGACCACGTATTTATATAATTAAATAGTAATACTCACATGGATCAAAATTAAAATTGTAAAATTAAATAAAACGAATTTCACATATTAAAATAATTCAATACAATGTTTAGAAAATTCTCGGACATTACATCATCTCCCCCTTATAAAAATTCCGTCCTCGGAATTTCAATCTAAGATTACCCGAATAACTGGGGGTAATTCGCTCTCATTTTCTCTTCGAGTTCCCATGTGGCTTCTTCCACCGCGTGATTCCTCCAGAGAACTTTAACCGAATGAATGGTTTTATTCCTCAGCGTTTGCTCCTTCCTATCAAGTATCTGGACAGGAGTCTCCTCGTACGATAAGTCCTTCTCGACTTGAATTGGCTCATAGGAAATGACATGCTTGTAATCTGGCTTATACGGACGCAACACTGATACATGAAACACGTTATGAATGTGCTCAAGTTCAGGAGGTAATGCTACCTCGTACGCCACCTCGCCTATCCGTCTCAAAATTTCGAACGGTCCTATGAACCTGGGGCTCAGCTTGCCCTTCTTCCCAAAACGGATCTTCCCTTTCCAGGGAGACACCTTCAAAAACACATAACTACCAACTTCAAAGTCTCTTTTCTGACGATGTAAGTCGGCGTACTTCTTCTGACGATCCTGGGCCGCTACTAACCGTTGTCTTATTACTTTAATGATTTCCACGGTTTGTTGTACCAATTCTGGTCCCAACAATCTCCGTTCACCAACTTCATCCCAACACAACGGTGTTCGACACTTCCTTCCATATAACGCTTCGTACGGTGGCATACCGATGCTAGCGTGATAACTATTGTTGTAAGCGAACTCTACCAAGGGCAAGTGATCATCCCAGCTACCACCTAAGTCCATCACAACTGCCCGGAGCATATCCTCTAAGGTCTGAATAGTTCGCTCGCTCTGACCATCGGTTTGAGGATGATACGCCGTACTCATTCTCAACTGTGTTCCCATTCTTTCCTGCAGACTTCTCCAAAAATTTGACGTGAAGCGCGGATCTCTGTCAGACACAATAGATACTGGCACTCCATGTCGCGATACGATTTCCTTTACATAAAGCTTCGCTAACTGCTCCAATTTGTACCTGATCTTGATCGGTAGAAAATGGGCAGACTTGGTCAAACGATCTACGATCACCCAGATGGCGTCTAGACCCTTTTGTGTTGTCGGGAGTCCTACCACAAAATCCATAGTGATGTGCTCCCACTTCCACTCGGGAATCTCTAAAGGTTGCAACAATCCGCTCGGCCGTTGGTGCTCTGCCTTGACCCTCTGACAAGTTAAACACCGGCTGACGAATTCGGCAACTTCCCCTTTCAAATGCGGCCACCAATAATGTTGACGAAGATCTTGATACATCTTGGTGCTACCCGGATGTACCGAAAATCTCGTATTATGGGCCTCCTGCAATATTTCTTCCCTTAAGTCTGGTACATAGGGTATCCAGATCCTTCCCTCGAATCTCAGCAGACCTGTGCTGTCAACCTTGAACTTCAACGTTTTACCTTCTGACAGTTGCTTTTTAATGTCAATGCATTCTTCATCAAATTCTTGAGCCTCCTTTATCTTATCCAGTAGAGTCGGACCCACTGTCACGGTGAACAATTTTTCGTCCGTCTCCGTCGGATACTTAACCTCCAGTTCCAGGCGTCCAAAGTCCTTTATCAGCTCTGCCTGAGTTGTAAGCCTCATCAATTTCTCTCTGCCTTTCCTACTCAGGGCATCTGCCACTACATTTGCTTTGCCCGGATGGTACAGAATCTCACAATCGTAATCCTTGATTAATTCTAACCATCGGCGCTGCCTCATATTCAGCTCCTTCTGAGTGAAGATATATTTCAGACTTTTGTGATCTGTATATATCTCGCACTTCTCTCCATATAAGTAGTGCCTCCAAATCTTCAAGGCAAACACTACTGCTGCTAACTCCAGATCATGAGTCGGGTATCCCTTCTCATAGTCCTTCAGCTGGCGTGAAGCGTACGCAATGACCCTGCCGTGCTGCATTAGTACACAACCAAGGCCCTTGTGTGACGCATCACTGTATACTACAAAACCCCCAGTGTCGTCCGGTAATGCCAACACTGGTGCTTGGCTAAGTCTCTTCTTCAGCTCCAAGAAACTCTCCTCGCATTTCTCTGTCCAAACGAACTTTACCGTCTTTCTGGTCAGATTGGTCAATGGTGATGCTATCTTTGAAAAATCCTGGATGAATCTCCGATAGTATCCCGCTAACCCTAGGAAACTCCTGATCTCCGTTGGCGTCTTTGGTTGCTCCCAGTTGATAATGGCTTCCACCTTTGCTGGGTCTACCGAAACACCATTACTGTCAATGACGTGTCCAAGAAACTGCACCCTCTGCAACCAAAATTCACACTTCGAAAATTTTGCGTACAATTTCTCCCTTCTTAATGCCTCCAGGGCAATCCTTAGATGTTCAGCATGTTCTTCCTCTGACACTGAATACACCAAGATATCATCGATGAATACTACCACGGACTTGTCCAAATACTGCTTGAACACTCTATTCATCATATCCATGAATGCCGCTGGCGCATTTGTCAGTCCAAATGACATGACCAGAAACTCGAAATGTCCATAACGAGTTCTGAATGCCGTCTTCGGAATATCCTCCTGTCTTACCCTTAGTTGATGATAGCCCGTCCTTAAATCGATCTTCGAAAAGTATTTCGCTCCCTTGAGTTGATCAAACAGATCGTCTATTCGGGGCAGCGGATACCTATTCTTAATCGTAACTTTGTTCAACTCACGGTAGTCGATACAAAGCCTCATCGAGCCATCCTTCTTCTTTTCGAACAGAACTGGCGCTCCCCATGGTGACACGCTCGGTCTGATATAGCCCTTGTCTAACAGTTCCTGCAATTGAACCATCAGTTCTTTCATCTCTACTGGTGCCATTCGGTAAGGCGCCTTAGATATCGGTGCCGTCCCGGGTACCAAGTCGATTGCAAATTCCACCTCCCTAACCGGTGGCAGTCCCGGAAGTTCATCTGGGAAGACATCAGCGAATTCCCTTACAACGGGTATCTGACTCAGTTCACCCTCGACCCGTCGAGTATCTACCACGTGAGCCAAATAACCTATACAACCCTTCTTAAGCAATCTCTTCTCTTGCATCATCGTCAGACAACAAGATTGTCTCGGCGATTTACTAACATAGTATACCACCTTCGACTTACCCGGAGTCTGCAGGTGTGCGCACTTTTTCTTACAGTCAATGACCGCCCCGTGGCTCGCTAACCAATCCATCCCAAGGATTACATCGAATTCTCCAAGACGAATTGGCAACAAGTCCACGTTAAGCTTAAACCCTCTCACATCAGCACAACAATTCTTATAAATGTAGTTTACGGGGATAATCTCTTTGTTCGCTACTTCTATATTCATCGGGTGTTCTAACAGTTCACTAGGCAAATTAAGTCTTTGAGCAAATTCATCAGAAACAAAAGAACATGAAGCTCCCGAATCAAATAGCACATAGGCATCTATGTTGTTGATTGGAATAATACCTGACACCACCTCTCTGGATGCCATAGCATCTTGTACTGTCATGTTTGAAGGTCCTTGCTGTTGGCTTATTTTGACTGGGCTGGTCCTCCACTGGTTGTTCTCGAGTTGTTGCCCCTATTGCCGTTTTCCGCCATCCAAGTTCCTCTTTCGGGGACATTCCTTGCTCCGATGTCCTAACTCTCCACAATTGAAACAACCTCCCTTCTTTGCCTTAGGACAATTGGGCGAGATATGCCCTTCTTGCCCACAGGTATAACAAACCATCTTTCCCCTCATGCACTCTCCCGAGTGACCCTTTCCGCATTTCCCACATACCGGCCTCTTCTGCTGCGTGTTCCCTTGCTGCATTTCAGAATTGCTACCCCCACTGCTCCATTGGCGCTTCCTGTTGTTTGCTGCTGCCACCACTACTAACATTCACATTTCCTCCTTCTACCTTCTTCTTGTTTCTTTCCCGATTATATCTTGAAACCGCTTCACTTCCACCTTCAGCAATGAGAGCTTTCTCCAGCAAGGTTGAGAAACGATGTAATTTGCAAAACCGCTACCTTACTGTAGATCCACGGCTTTAATCCATTCTCGAATCTCCTGGCCTTCCTCACCTCAGTGTCCACCTGATGTGGGGCGAATCTAGCCAATTCATTGAATTTTGCGGCGTAACTCTGACACTGACAAGTTTTCCTGCTTCAATTCTAAAAACTTGATCTCCATTTTCGCCTGCGTACTCTCAGGAAAGTAATTCTCGAAAAACAACGTCTTGAATGCTTCCCACGCCACGACTCCAGTTCCAGCTTTTGTTCTGATTGGCTTCCCACCAGAAGTTAGCCTCACCTTTCATTAAGTAAGTAGCAAAAAACTGTCTTTTGCTCCTCAGCGACTCTAGCGATGACAAAGGCCTTTTCAATCTCCTTTATCCATGACTGGGCCTCTATCGGGTCCGCTGTTCCTCTAAACTCCGGAGGCCCTACTGCCTTGAAGTCTTTAAAATTGGCTAAGTGGTTGCCTGCCTGATTTCCTGTAGTAGTGGTTTGATTCCGCAAGGCTTCTGCCATCATGTTCACAAAATCTTGCATTGGGTTTGGTGGAGTTCTCTCTACATTGTTAACTGACTCTTCATTCACTTGGTTTCGTAGGATTCGTCGGGGCGGCATTATCTGTTTAAGCAAACCCTAACACGTTACTCGGGCTTTCTTAAAACATAAGTATTTAGCATGTAATACAATGATCACATGACTCTTGTGTGGGAGTTTTAGATTACCCAACCTCGGAAATTCTGCTTTCCCGACTAGTGATTTAAATTACTAAGATACCGATTTAGTCTCACTGAATTAACATAATCATTGCATAAATGGTATATCAAGTAAAATTCTCAAACACATACCATAATAATGCATCTATATTCATATACCGACTTAAGCGTCTTACACGTTTATCACAGGCATAATGTCATAATTGCTACCATCCCATTTAATATCACAAAATGTGGGATTCACTTAAACCATTCTTTACTACCTACATAATTGGGAAGTACATCCTACATACGAACTACCTCGCACCTTGCTGAGGTTAATACAATTTCTAGTAAACCAAATGGTAGTACCAATAACACTGCTCAAGGCATAACCATCTACTTCTACTATCCTCTAAGGGACACAAGGTGAATACGACTCAACGCTTGCCCTTGCTACTGGAGGGCAGATCCATCCATCTGGCGTCGAACTGCCTCCAGGCGATGTCTAAGGCTCGCTCCAAAACAACTATCTTCGCATCCTTAGCCTTCACCTCATCCCTCGACTGTCCTATCTGCAGCTCCCTTAGCAGCAGCCTCCCTCGCAACTTGGCTAACTCAGCCTGGGCCTGATAAGCAGCGTCCTTGTACTGCTGTTCAGAAATCTGGTGGATGTGGTTCTGCGTTTCTAATTGTTTAGTCCTTACCTCTAGTTCGGCGTTCCTCGCCAGCAAGTTTCCTATCACCTCAGGCCCTATGGGCTTCTGGTTAACTGAATGGCTATCTTGACGTTCGTCCGACATCCTACAAACACCACATAATGAATCCATATCAGTACCTCAATAAAATATATTCATTGATAAAATGAAATGATATTTTATTCGGTACAACTAGAACTCGATGAATCTCCTCAACCCATCACCTACATACTCTATATGAGTCTTCTATTGAGGTTATAACCTAGGTTTTCCTGTTCCTAACGTTTATAACCTACGGCTCTGATACCAACCTGTGACACCCCCAAATCCAGGTTTCCAAACCTCGAATTCGGTGCTCACGATAATCGATGACAAACATACTATCTAACTAAATGCGGAATAATAAACATACATTGTTTATCGAATGGAAATAAAGTCTTACAATTCTGGTCCCAAGGTTCTTTAACCTTAACATAAAACGTACTCTTAACACAAATAAAGGCTCACTTAGTCAAACCACATTCAGAAATAGCTAGTCCGTAGGCACTAACGGGCATCTACTCTTGCACCTTCCCTTTTCCTTTGTCTCCTCTAGACGTTTCTGCCTTAGCTGAAATAAAGATCATGATATAGCAAGGGTAAGCAACTAATTTGCTTAGCAAGTATATACACAAAGAGATATATCATGATGGAAGGAAGTTTCGCTTTCAATGTTCAACAACAGTATAAGAGTGAGAAGGAACATGAATTAGTAAACAACAGTGGAATATTCGAATAATTGAATAACAATTACTGAGTGGTTTGAAATAACCAAGGACGTTTTCCAAGGTTCTCAGCATTTAAACTGGACCTCTTAAAAGTTTTGGTAATCGAGGGGATCAGCCTCTCATACCCCGTGATTTATGCATAAACACTTAATAACCGACATTGATATCATGCCTTAAACAAGTTTATCCTTTTCTCAGCCAAGAGTTCTTACCATAGCAATTTAATAAGAACAGCTTTTAAAATACCTTTGATTTAACAAATTAGACATGCTTGATCTAGCTGATACAATTAGCATAGATCTATCTCATAAACAATTCATGCTTGAAAGAACTTTAACCAAATTCACAATTCAGTAATAATAGAATAGGAATTTCAATTGCACAAGGTGCGAATCTCAATAACTAGTATAGATGTGAATAATCAACAATAATTATTCACTAACATGCTTCGAAAATAATAACTCGAGTTTGAGTTAGGGAACTTGCAATAATGTAAGAAGTTTAGGGTTAGGAACTTGCCTGTCTGCTCAGCTACAACAATTCTAGCTTTAACTAATTGTCCTTGAAGAACCTAACATTGATAATGTTGATCTATCAATTAGTACTGCGTAGTTGTATATCGATACGCTTACTTATGCTATCTATTTAACAATTTAAGAAATTTACATAGCACACAGTAAATAAACTATAGCAAATTTTACAAGGCACTTAATTGGCTTTTAGGTTGATGGTTTAAATAAATCAACCATGTATCCCTTAAGTAATAAACATTTATTAATCCCTTAAACAATTAATTATAATCGTTTAATTAATGAGTCATTTATACTCCCTCTCTCTAATTTATTAACTCTATCTTCATTTAATAGTAATTAATTAATTATCTTCAGTTATTAATAATAGTAATTAATAATTAATTGTTATTCAATCATTAATTAAATAATAATCGAATTATAATTTTTAATTGTCTTTAATTATTATTTAAGCTTAAATAATAATTAATTAGGTTTGTTTATTATTTAAGGTTATTCAAATAATTAACTAACACGTATGAATTACCTTTAGTTATTATTTAATAGAAAAAATAACTAATTAGGTTTATTCACCAATTAGAGTTAATCAAATAATTATTAATGAACTTATCTTTAGTTATTATTTAGTAATAAATAATAACTAATTAGGTTTATTTATTAATTTAAGTAAATCAAATAATAAGTAAATAATTTACAATTCTTAATCATTGTAAAACAAAAATCAAATAAACACTTTATTTGATACTAATTAAATAATAATTAATTATTTATTATCTTTATTTATTAAAAATAAATAATTACTTTGTTAATATTTAATTATACTTAATTATTATCTAATATTAATTAAACAATAATTAAAAATTTATTATCTTTATTTATTATTCATTGATAAATAATAAATAATTACTTACTAATTTATTTGTACTTAATTATTATTTAATATTAATCAAACAATAATTAAATACTTATTATCTTTTATTTATTATTACACAATAACTAATTCCATTTATTAATTTTATTCATACTTAATTATTCTTAATTAAATAATAATCAAATATTTATTATCTTTATTTATTATTTAATAAATAATAAATAATTAATTCATAAATTTTATTTATTAGTTATAATAACTAATTAGCTTACACATGTATTATGAGCTTCCATTAGTAACCACTAGTTAAGCTAATGACAGTACATTTGGTTCACAGTTGGGTCCATTGAATTACTCAATTTATTCAAACAATTCAGTTGTGGTATACTCAGTTAAGGGTTTTGTGTTGCGAAGATCATAGTTACAATGATATCCAGCCCCCAATTTTATCCCAAACATTTACCCAACACATTAGACAAATGAACTCCCAATTGTTTTACCAAAATTCTCAGTTCTAGTATTAGCCATAATACCCACTAAAAGTTGATTCCTGTAAACAATATGTATCAACTACATGATTGTCACCAAACGAGACAACAACTGCAATTAATCCCAATGTTCACAATACCAGGTTCCCAACATAAAATTAACACAGCGCAGTGAAGTCTAAACAAGATTTAACACAACCCCCCTAACATAGGGTATATCAACCAATATACTTCCCAATCAAAATACCAGATTTTTGAATCAAATCAATATAATACACTCCCAAACAATGTACATTAAAATCACTATCAGTAGCTGCTGGAACTTTAAGGTTCATTATCCACAATGTCCCAACAACAAGGATATCGATACCAGGTTTTGACTCAAACGACAATACTATAGTGCAACACAACAAAATACAGAGGAAGGAAATTTCAAAACCAAAACAGAACACTATCGTGGTAGTTCAAATAACCCAGTGCGATACCTTGGTTCGAACGAATTTTCCTTGTTTCTTCCCACTCTGCGACTTTTCTCTCTTGCCGTGGCTCTTCCTCAATTTTGAAAGCAAAATCCGTAGCAGCTATCTAGGGTTTGGGGAAATTTAATTTATAGTGACTCACTTACCCAGTTAACTGAGTATTACCCAAATGATTGTTCAGAGACCATTGGTCGGAAGGGGCAGCGACTGCTGGTCCCACATCACGCCCCAAACCGTTGCACAGCTAGGTTCAGCCGCCCCTCGAGCCTTGCGTCACCCTCACCGGTCAAGTCGCCGGACTTCTGGAACCCTTGGTCCGAACGTCGAACCCTCGGATCGTACCCACTTCTCCCCGCCTTGTCCGCTGGTCGATTCCTTCACGTCGCTCGCTTGCTTCGAGCTGTCGCCGGCGTACGCCTGGCGACACCTCCTGCTCGTTCTGTTCAATCAAGCTGAGGGTTTGATTTGATTGAGAAGCTAGGGCTTTGGATTCCCTTCTGGTTCGACTGATTTCCCCAATTCGTTTTTGCTCGGTTTCGTTCGATCGAGGGTTAGGGATTGATTTCCTTCTTGGTTCGGTTGGGAGGTTTAGACTGAAATCCCAAATTGATTTACCAGCCTAATATTACCCCACCCCAATTGAATTGGTTGACCCGCTGCCATGACCCAACCCGGCTGGGAATTAAAGAAATAGGGAATGGGTTCCAATAAGATTTGGGTCCAATTTAGAATAAAAGAAATGACCCAATTAAATTAGTTACCTTGTATTTTCATTAATTTAAATTAAATACTTAACCAATTAATTTAATAAATACAAAAATATTTATCTTAATCATATTTCTTTATTCGAATTTTAATCCGATAATAATAAAGTTATTTATTTAATTCCCCAAATTTTCTTGCAAATAAATTCTTAGGGTTAACTCACTATTTTATTTAAACTCTCAGTGAGTCCCTTTAATGCACAGAAATTTTATCGGACCACGTATTTATATAATTAAATAGTAATACTCACATGGATCAAAATTAAAATTGTAAAATTAAATAAAACGAATTTCACATATTAAAATAATTCAATACAATGTTTAGAAAATTCTCGGACATTACATGATAACTAAGTAGTCCTTGGCCAAGGCAGAATGAAATTAGAAAGGAGTTTCTAATTTGCATTATTTAGAGTTGTGCATTTGGGAATCGAAATACATATAATTAAATAAAATAATGTTAGGTTTGTATATAGCGCGAACATGCAATCAAATTACATAAATAGTGCGGAAGCGCGATAAAAACGGATTTTAAAATTTTCATACAAACCATCACCATGATCATCCATGTGCTCAATTATCAATTAAACGAAAGAGATAAAGATTAAGAAATTATACCCTCGTAGAACCGTGCTTCCTCGGGTACAAGTTCACCTCCAATTCCTTCGCGTTCTCCTTGAATTTCACCGATTAAATTCCTTCCTTTGATCAACGTTAGCCACCTAAGTGTTTGGCCTCTAGAGGTGATCCACCAAGGAATAATAGTTGTTCAAGAAGATGGGTGTTGGCAAAACCCTAGTTTCTATCTCTATAGAAATTGCAAGTACTCTCTCTCTCCAATTCTCATGGAAGAGTGTGTAAATTGTCTAACAGTCTAACTGTCTGACTGTCTAACCCCAAATCATAATAAGACTCCTCTTATTTATAGATATAGGGAACCCTCCTAAACTATTTAGGATTAGGTTTTTTATTTTAATTAAACTACTTTAATTAATTGAACTCCTAATCCAATTAGAAATTCATGAGAGAGTTCTTCTATTAATTAATTCTCAATCCCTATTAGGAATTAAATAATAGTAATAGTAATAATAATAATAAGACTCCTCTTATTAATTTATATTTAATATTTCCAAAATATTAAATAATAAATATTAAGCTATTTAATTTATTCTATCTCTATAGATTAAATTAAATACACTTAACTTATTATTACGATTATGCCATTTACTTCTTAAATAAATATTTTCCTTTTGCGGCGTGACCCTTTAGGTTCTCCATATTAAACCGGTTGTGAATAAATCAATTAGAACAATTCTAATCTTATTTAAATAAATAAAGTAAACTATTTAATTCATTTAAATAAATAATATTTATTCTACAATAAGGGTAAACCCCCTTAGCGATCAACGACTTTTCAGATAATATAGATTTCAACATTAATCACAAAAGAACCTTTCAGTGAATAGTTACCGTACAATTCAATCCTTCTACCATACAATGTCCCAATTAAATATAAGACATGGAATTACTGTCAAGTCTTATTTTATTTAATTATATGTATTTCGATTCTCAAATGCACAACTCTGATTAATGCAAATTAGAAACTCCTTTCTAATTTCATTCTGCTTTGGCCAAAGACTTCTGAGTCGTCATTTATCGAATCACATAGGACATTCTCTTCTTTTACTAGAAGTGGTAGATTCTTTGTTGATCATTCACCTATCTTCATGTACAACTTATTATACCCAATCATACCCTTTGATATACCCTCAGGGTCTTAAGGGACATGTCAAAGTATAACTCATCATACACAAGATACTATGATGATCTCAAGTCCAAGGATCACTTGTACTACTATCACTAGAAGAATTCCTATTGACATGCGAGTAAAACTCCATTACGTATTCCTTAGCGAGCCACGTTCAGTGAACTTATTCTCTAATAAGCACCTACATACTTGCTTTAGTGTCTCCACACAAATGATTATGAGATCAATCATCCTCTTCATAAGAGCAAGCAACGTATGTACTAATCTATCCGGATTCACTAATCCCCTTTTTAGTAATCCATCGATTAGGAACGATTTTAGTTTGTGAGCTATCTAGAATTTAGATCTCATTAGCATGATCCCCATCATGATTCTAAAAGCATTGCTCAAAACTATGGGTTTATCACATTTAATAAAACAGCACTATGTAGATAATGTAAAATGCCTTTAATAACTGAATAAGATTACAAAGCATATGCTACATCATATCAAATATGATTGGCTTGTGTGCATACTACTTTCAAATAAGACTTGACAGTAAATCCATGTCTTATATTTAATTGGGACATTGTATGGTAGAAGGATTGAATTGTACGGTAACTATGCACTGAAAGGTTCTTTTGTGATTAATGTTGAAATCTATATTATCTGGAAAGTCATTGATCGCTAAGGGGGCTTACCCTTATTGTAGAATAAATATTATTTATTTAAATAAATTAAATAGTTTAATTTATTTATTTAAATAAGATTAGAATTATTCTAATTGATTTATTCACAACCGGTTTAATATGGAGAACCTAAAGGGTCACACCGCAAAAAGGAAAATATTTATTTAAGAAGTAAATGACATAATTGTAATAATAAGTTAAGTGTATTTAATTTAATCTATGGAGATAGAATAAATTAAATAGCTTAATATTTATTATTTAATATTTTAGAAATATTAAATATAAATTAATAAGAGGAGTCTAATTATTATTATTACTATTACTATTATTTAATTCCTAATAGGGATTGGGAATTAATTAATAGAAGTACTCTCCCATGAATTCCTAATTGGATTAGGAGCATAATTAATTAAAGGAGTTTAATTATAATAGAAACCCTAATCCTAAATAGTTTAGGGAAGGGTTATTCCTACATCTATAAATAAGAAGAGTCTTATCATAGATTAGGGTTACACACTCTTGCATTAGATTGTGGAGAGTACTAGCAATTTCTATAGAGATAGAAACTAGGGTTTTGCCAATACCCAACTTCTTGAATACCTATTCTTCCTTGGTGGATCACCTCAAGAGGCCAAACACTTGGGTGGCTAACGTTGATCAAAGGAAGGAATCTCATTGGTGGAATTCGAGGAGAACACGAAGGACTAGGAGTTAAACTTGTACCCGAGGAAGCTTTGATCTACGAGGGTATAATTCTTATTCTCTTTCTCTTTCGTTTAATTGATAATTGAACACAAGGATAGATCATGGTGATGGACTGTATGAAAATTTTAAAATCCGTTTTATCACGCTTCCGCTCTATTTATGTAATTTGATTACATGTATGTGCTATACTCGCAATACTGACAACTAGATTATTCCCAGGAAAGAGGGGGCCTTCCATAAAAATGGCGCGCAATTAAATAACCCCTTTCCTTGACAGAATTTCTAGACATTTTCAATAATGCTAAAATATCCTATCAAATAATATGAGTTATAGTGTCGTGACAAATAATAAAAATATTATGCAGATGCTACTGTAAGAATTATTGAATCAAGATATTGTGCAATTGTTACTTTATTAATTATTGAATCAATAATATAAAACATTGTGCGACACCGTGTGTGATGAGTGTGTTTTATACACACAATTTGGGTACTTTTGACCTTGATAATTTGTAAGTCTTTGGGTACTTTATGTGGTTTTATTGTGTTTTTATCTTATTTTTAGATATTGTGGTTTTATATTGCTTATACATGTTTAGTATTGTTTTTTATGCATTTTTATTGTGTTTGTAGGAATTAAAATAAAGACCGCTCAGATCGTTGTTCATAATGACATCATGCCCGTGTTTGGTTATCCGTGGTTGGCGTGTTTTATTTTGGAAATTAGTGTTTGGCGACGCTCGGTATAGAAGTTGATGACATTTGCGCTTTAGGTGTGCACGACGTCGACCAAGTCACAAGAGTGCTGACATAGGCACCAGCTACAGCAGACCAGCGGGGCCTCGCCACAAACCAGCGAGGCCTTGCCAAGGCATCCAGGGAGTGCACCAGACCAGCGGGGCCTCGCCAGGAAGCAGCAAGGCCTCGCCAGAGCATACAGGGAGTTGCAGCAAGCCAACGAGGCCTCGCCACCAACCAGCGGGGCTGCGCCAATTCGCGCTGAATGCGATCTGTGCGTGTTTTTTGGGTCAAAATCCGAGTAGAGGCTAGGGTTTTCATGGGAACATTATAAATAGAACATGTAGCCTCCATTTTAGAGAGACTTAGACAGACTTAGATTATCTTAGACTTCAAAAATCAGATTTAGAGAGAGAGAGAGGAGGCTTGGAGCAAAAAGAGGGAGGCCATGGCCTTTGGCCATGGTTCTTTCAAAGCTTGGAGGAGCTTCAATGGAGTTTCATCCAACAACAATGGGGAAGCCATCCTTTATCTTTCTTTATCTTTTTCTCTATGTAATTAGTTTTTAATCTAAGATTGTAATTGAACCCATTGCTTATTTGAGTTGATTTCTCTTCCTTTGATTATTGCTACTCATATGAATTGGTTATCATAACCTATGCTTATAGATTAATTGCTTGGCTAGTAATTACCTTGGGAACCTATATGAACTTGACAAACGGATTATAGTGTTTGAAGGAAACCTAGTTATGATATCATGTGAAAGTTAAAGATTATTGTGGGTGATTAATTGAGATTTAGTGACGTGTGTCTTGTTGATTATCCTCAATGATAGGTAACTTGATTGTATTTAGGATAGACATATACCTAGATACCATGTGCAACCAATTGAGAATCTATCTTAATGACTTCCTTTGTGAAAGTTGGTAATTGAAAGGGTGGTTAATGAGATTTAGTGACATGTGTCTTGTTAATTGTTCTTGAAATTGGTCTCTTGATAGTGTGTAGGATAGACATATACCTATATGCCACATTAGGAAGATTCGTAATTGACCATCGACAAAGGCTCTTACGTAATTCTGATTTCTCGGATGTCAATTCTATGTGGTTAATTAATCTAAAAGGGGAGTTAAGAGATTCGAACAAAGCATTGCACGCCAAGTGTTTGACAAAATGCTTGAATGGGGGAAATTGTAATCTTAGACCTTTATCTATCTATTTATCTTATTTATATATGCCATGCAATTTACATGTAACCTTTATCTATCACTTGAATCAAAGAGTTTGATTTAGATCGAGTCGATATTGAGTTAGTACTTGGGCATACATTAGAGTTAATTCCCTGTGGGTTCGACAACTCTCTCTTATCATTGTATTACTTGTTGACCGCGTATACTTGCGCGTATTTATCGGTTGTGAAATCGACCAACAGTGTGCTACTGTGGAATAACGTGTGCTACTGTGGAATAACGCGTTTTACTGTTCTTTTTATCACCGGGTATTTCAACAGTTATCGGTTAAAGTTTTGTCGCCAATTTCTATCACTTTCTATATCCGACAATTAACCCGTTGTGGGGCCCACTATCATTGACAATATTGCCATTTCGGCGCCGTCGTACGGTACCGAATATAATATTTCCCGACAGAAAAAAAATATTCCCCGACAAAAAGAATATTTCTCGACATACTGTTTTGCATATAACACCCTTAACTATAACATTATATCATTTAAGCACTTCACTATTTATAAAAAAAATAATCATAAAGAAAATAATAAATTTTTATTTCATAAAGTCGGGATCTTACACGTATCATCCCCAAACAAGTGGTCAGGCAGAAGTTTCGAACATAGAGGTGAAACGGATTCTTGAGAAGGTGGTGAATCCAAATCGGAGGGATTGGTCATTAAAGCTAGATAACGCTCTTTTGGCTTACCAGACTATGTTTAAAACTCCGATTAGGATGTCACCATACCAACTTGTGTACGGTAAAGTATGTCATCTCCCAGTTGAACTTGAGCATAAAGCGTACTGGGCTATCCGGAAATTGAATTTTGATCTACAAGCTGCAGGCGAAAAGAGCATGTTACAGGTCAATGAACTGGATGAATTCCACTTGCAAGCCTATGAGAATGCCAGAATCTACAAAGAGAAAACTAAAAAATGGCACGATTAAAAGATCATACAAAGGAAGTTTGAACCGGGGCAAGCAGTGCTGCTATACAATTCAAGACTGAGATTGTTTCCTCGGAAGCTAAAATCAAAATGGTCGGGCGCATTCATTATACAACAAGTCTTCCCGCATGGTGCAGTAGAGATAGCAAGAACTGAGTCGGACGAGCCATTCAAAGTCAATGGACAACGCTTAAAGCATTATTGGGGTGGTGATTACAATCGCCAGAAATCCTCAGTTATTCTCTCCAATCCGGAATGAAACAGGAAGTAGTCAGGCTGAAAGACTTAAAATCAAGCGCTCAATGGGAGTTAACCTATTTATTTATCTATTTTGTGTTTTTCTTAGTAGTTAGAGTAGTTAATTTATTATTTTAAGAGTATAATATGTGAACGTTGCCTCATGCAGGTTGCATCTTGTCAAATTAGTGGTCATGCAGCCAGGAGGAACCAAAAGAACAACATCAAGATGCAGGGCAGCGCGGCCGTGCAGGGATTACACGGCAGGCTGATGCGGGCGCGCAGTCTGCCAGAAGAAAATTTTGGCTCTCTGTCACACCGGCGCGGGCGCGCCGTTTTGAACTGCTAAACTGCGCGGGCACGCCGCGACCTGGACCCGGATGCTAATTCTTATAACCCGACCCGATTGTGCCCTACTTATTAAACCAAATTCGACACTACACTCCCAATCCAAACCAAATTCGAATTTCTTTTGGGGGATGAGGAGGAAGCAGAAGAAGATGCAGAGGCTTCAGTACCAGCAACGACCACGATGTATGCCCATCAGGAGATGGATATGCGTCGTCTTCAGCGGAGGACGGATTCTTTACATGCTGATTTTCGGACTTATTCTACTTCCTTTTCTGGAGCATTGACGCAGGCTTTTGCTCAGTTGGGTGTGCAGATTCAGTTTCCAATCTTTAATTCTACCAGTTCTTACCCACCGCCTGATACTCCTCCCGAGCCTAGTGTGGGAGATGATGATGATGCTACTTAGGGGAGTTTCTTTCTTTCCCCCTGTGCTTTAATTTTACAATGAGGGCATTGTCTATCATGAGTTTGGGGGGGATTTAGTTTTATGTGTTATTTTTGCTTTGTTTAGTAGTGCATATCATTTAGTACGTGTTTGCATTTAGTTAATTTTGCATGAATCCAATTGTTGAGTAGTTTGCTATTGACCAGGACAATGATGAAGTTGTCGTGTTTATTTGTTAGGTTCGACAGCATTGATATTTAATATGGAGACATTGTTCTGATCATAAGGATAATTTTGCTTGTCTAAAACTTAAGTCACCGGTTAGCACCTAATTGGATTGTTTTGCTCAGCTGTAGTTCAAGGGTGACATAATCATTTTTCTAATTTGGGATATTCTTGGAACTATAAGGGAGAAAACAGTGACTTGGCAATGAAGGTGCGAATTGAGTAAAAACTTAAGTTTGGGGGTATCTATGCGGTAATTTTCTTGTTCAAAAAAAATGTTGATGAATAAGTGCTTTGAATAGTTGGACTCTGTGGCCTTTGTCATTCGGGTAATTAGATCCTTAGGGGTGTTTTAACACCTAGTGCCCTAAAGCCGTCTGGTTTGGGAGTCATTGATTGAAAACTCGCTACATGGGTGACTCTGAAAAGCCTAATAGAGTCTGGCATTGCACTATAAAGCATGAAACACGAGATGGAGCGTAAAACGCACTCGTGGTAGGATTAGAGTAGAAATAAACCTCAACTTGCCTTTATACTTAGTTTTTGCTCTATTTTAACTGGATTTGTCATTGTTACTGAAATTGAATGAAAATTGACATATTCTTGTTAGAAATGTGTTTATGTAGCTAAATTTGAATTGTAGTTGGGTTTATTGATTACAGAGCACACACACACAACTTGGGTGATGACAGGTTGATTAATCTGATCGGTTGGGATCAGTATTCTATATTGCTTTGATTTGCTGTTGAGTTTCTTTGAATATATTTTTGAGGCTTGGAGTGATTTGCGACCTACTTGTTGGTTGGATTCATAGGATTGTTACTTTGTATTCATTGTGTTTTGTTCTTTTGCATTGTGTTGCATTGCTTGGGGACAAGCAATAGTTCAACTTTGGGGGTATTTGATGAGTAGGTTTCGTACCTACGAATTGGATATCAATTGACTGTATTATTTTTGAAATCGTTGAGTTTTAGTTACTTTTCATGTGTTTTCTATGTTTTTGTAGGTATTTTGCATTTGAACCGAAGTTAATGGAAATTGGAGTACTTAAGAAGCCATAGTCTGAAGTGCTGAAGAGCTACGCGGCCGCGCCGTTAATGTGAAGAAGAGCTACGCGCGCGCACTGGTTGCCAGATTGGGGCTCGACTGAAGGACTGCGCGGGCGCGCCGGACTTGTGCAGGGACCTAGCGCAGCCGCGCTAGGTCGGAAGTTGACCAGGAGCTGAAGTTTGACTTTTTAAGTTTTGAATTGGAATTTGATTTGTAATCAAACTTATCTCTTCTATGTGATGTTGGACGATTAGTAGGTACTATAAATAGCTAGTTTTAAGGAGTTTTTATTTATCTATGAATTAAGAGACTTATTCTTGATTTGCAATCAATTGGAGACTTGAAGCAAGTTGGATAACACATAGAAATCATTGTAGAAGCTAAGGAGAGATCTGGGCTACAATCATAGTTTTATTTCTCTTCTTTATCTCTTAATTTGTAATTTTGAATGCTATTTAATTTGTGAATTATGAATTTCAGTTTTTATCACTATGCTTCCTGGTTAATTATTGTTATATATTTTCAGATTGTCTATTATGATTTGAGTTTAATTGTTTGATTACCGGACCAGTAATTACCGTGATAACCTATATGAAGTTGAGAGATGGATTATAGGTTTAGGTCTAATTATAATAGCATGTGATTATGTTTTCTACTTATATTTGGGACTCATAATTTGTGTTTAGGATAGAGATATACCTACACACCGCATATAATCTGATAAGGAACCTGAGCTTCAAATCCTTTTTAATTGTAATTCACATAGAGATATAGTGAATTAGTTATTTAGGGTGTTCAACTTAATTCTAACCTTTGTAGATTTGAGTTGATTTGTCTAGGATACACTGAGAAGTGGTTTTAGATAATGGTGAGTTCCTGATTAACAATCTGAAGTATATATCATAATTTAGAAGAAGTATATGGATTTAAATGAAGCAATAAGTGAAATTGTAATCTTAAGTTTCCAATAATATCTGTTTTTGAAATTTATTTACTTAGTTATACTAAAGTTTTCACACCAATACGCAATTGATCTCTTGTTTACTTTAATTGTGTTAGTTTAGAATTGATTTTTATTATTATAAATTGCATAATTTCCTCGTGGGAGCGATACTCTACTTAGTCTTCATTACTTGTGGACTGCGTATACTTGCGTAGTTTTGCTAATATAGATTTAGGCAAATAGGCTGTATCATATATACATTCTCCTCAAGCTCTACATTGCGGAAGGCCATTTTCACGTCCATTTGCCAGATCTCGTAGTTATAATAAGCTGCAATTGCAAGCAAAATCTGAATGGACTTGAGCATATCTACTGGTGAGAAGGTTTCATCATAATCAACTCCTTGTCTTTGTTTGAAACCTTTTGCAACCAGTCGGGCCTTATAAGTCTCTACCTTGCCGTCCGCTCCAGTCTTTCTCTTAAAGACCCATTTACACCCAATAGGCTTAATGCCCTTAGGTGGTGAAACCAAATTCCATACTTGGTTTTCATACATGGAGTCCATCTCGGATTTCATGGCTTCTAGCCATTTCTCTTAGTCTTTACTACTCATAGCCTCTTCGTAAGTCAATGGATCATCATCATCTATGATGCATACCTCATCATCATCCTCTATGATGAATCCATACCTATCAGGTTGTTAGGTTTGTATATAGCGCGAACATGCAATCAAATTACATAAATAGTGCGGAAGCGCGATAAAACGGAATTTAAAATTTTTCATACAAACCATCACCATGATCATCCTTGTGTTCAATTATGAATTAAACGAAAGAGACAGAGATAGAGAATTATACCCTTATGAATCAAAGCTTCCTCAGGTACAAGTTCACCTCCAATTCCTTTGTGTTCTCCTTGAATTCCACTGATTAAATTCCTTCCTTTGATCAACGTTAGCCACCTAAGTGTTTGGCCTCTAGAGGTGATCCACCAAGGAATAATAGTTGTTCAAGAAGATGGGTGTTGGCAAAACCCTAGTTTCTATCTCTATAGAAATTGCAAGTACTCTCTCTCTCCAATTCTTATGGAAGAGTGTGTAACTGTCTAACAATCTAATTGTCTAACCCTAAATCATGATAAGACTCCTCTTATTTATAGATATATGGAACCCTCCTAAACTATTTAGGATTAGGGTTTTTATTTTAATTAAACTCCTTTAATTAATTAAACTCCTAATCCAATTAGGAATTTATGAGAGAGTACTTCTATTAATTAATTCCCAATCCCTATTAGGAATTAAATAATAGTAATAGTAATAATAATAATAAGACTTCTCTTATTAATTTATATTTAATATTTCCAAAATATTAAATAATAAATATTAAGCTATTTAATTTATTCTATCTCCATAGATTAAATTAAATACACTTAACTTATTATTACGATTATGTCATTTACTTCTTAAATAAATATTTCCTTTTGCGGTGTGACCCTTTAGGTTCTCCATATTAAACCGGTTGTGAATAAATCGATTAGAACAATTCTAATTTTATTTAAATAAATAAATTAAACTATTTAATTCATTTAATTAAATAATATTTATTCTACAATAAGGATAAGCCCCCTTAGCGATCAACGACTTTCCAAATAATATAGATTTCAACATTAATCACAAAAGAACCTTTCAGTGCATAGTTACCGTACAATTCAATCCTTCTACCATACAATGTCCCAATTAAATATAAGACATGGATTTACTATCAAGTCTTATTTTATTTAATTATATGCATTTCGATTCTCAAATGCACAACTCTGATAATGCAAATTAGAAACTCATTTCTAATTTCATTCTGCTTTGGTCAAAGACTTTTGAGTCGTCATTTATCGAATCACATAGGACATTCTCTCCTTTTACTAGAAGTGGTAGATTCTTTGTTGATCATTCACATATCTCCATGTATAACTTATTATACCCAATCATACCTTTTGATATACCTTAAAGGTCTTAAGGGACATGTCAAAGTATAATTCATCATACACAAGATACTATGATGATCTCAAGTCCAAGGATCACTTGTACTACTATCACTAGAGGAATTCCTATTGACAGACGAGTAAAACTCCATTAGGTATTCCTTAGCGAGCCACGTTCAGTGAACTTATTCTCTAATAAGCACCTACATACTTGCTTTAGTGTCTCCACACAAATGATTATGAGATCAATCATCCTCTTCATAAGACCAAGCAACGTATGTACTAATCTATCCGGATTCACTAATCCCCTTTTTAGTAATCCATCGATTAGGAACGATTTTAGTTTGTGAGCTATCTAGAATTTAGATCTCATTAGCATGATCACCATCACGATTCTAAAAGCATTGCTCAAAACTATGGGTTTATCACATTTAATATAATAGCACCATGTAGATAAAGTAAAATGCCTTTAATAATCGAATAAGATTACAAAGTATATGCTACATTATATCAAATATGATTGGCTTGTGTGCATACTACTTTCGATCTCCCACTTGCACTAAAGTCAATCGTCATGGTATCTAATACCCTTCGTCTCTAAGTGACGATCATCCTACTGTTTGGATTCAGTAAATGGATATGCAATGTTGTTCTTGAGAGTCCACTATCTCTATAGTGACTTCTCCTCTTCCAATGATTCTACTAATCAAATGAAAGTGCTACAACACATGTTTGAATCAAAGATGAGACTTAGGAACTATTCCTAGTTCTGTGATGAACTTTTCATCCAAATAATCAACTTGCAGCTTCATTTACAGCTATATACTTTGTCTTTGTCACTAAACCAACAACTCTTTGCTGTTTGGAACCTTTCCAATTCACTGCACCACCATTTAAGGTAACTATTTACCCTAAAGTGGATTTGTTATCGTCTTGGTCAGTCTGAAAAAACTTGAGTCTATTTAGTCCTCTAGTTTGAATTCAGACCTACCATGAATCATAATCACATCTTCAGTACCGGTTAAGTACCTAAAGATGTTTATCACTGTCTTACAGTGATCATTTCCAGAATATGACTGATCAACATTAAGCCTTGTATATTCATTGCATTCATGATAATTACTCATGCGATCTCTCTTTCAATTGGAGACAATTTTAGAGAGATACACTCCATGACTCATTATCATGAGACCTCTCTTGGAGTTTGCCATGCTAAACGCATTTAGCATCAAATGAATATACGTTCCTTGGGTCAAGCCGAACATCCTTTTTAAATCTATCTATATAGATTTATATCCCCAATTTATAGGATGCTCCTCCCAAGTCATTCATGGAGGAATGTTTAGATAATTTTATCTTTACTGATCGTAACATTGGTGTGTTATTCCTTATCAATAGTATATCAACATATAATACTAGGAATGTCACAGTGCTCCCACTGACCCTTTTGTACACACTAGGTTTATTCTCGTTTTTGATAAAATCAAACTCTTTTGATTGTCTCATCAAAACGAATGTTCCATCTGTGAGAAACTTGTTTCAATCCATAAATGGATCGTTGCAACTTATATACACGATTTGCTTCAACCTTTGAAATAAATTCCTCAAGCTGTATCATACATACATTCTCCTCAAGTCTTCATTGAGGAAGGACGTCTCTACATCCATTTTACTAGATTTCGTAATAAGCTATAATCACAAGCAAAATCCAAATAAACTTGAGCATTACCCGGTAATAAGGTTTTATCACAGTTAACTCCTTGACTTTATTCGAAACCTTTTAAACAGGTCTGGTCTTATAGATCTCTACCTTGCCATTTGCCTTAGTCTTTCTCTTAAAGACCCATATACACCCTTTAGGCACTATGCCTTTCGGTGGAGTAACCAGAGTTTATACTTGGTTCTCATACATGGAGTCCATTTCGGATTTCATGGTCATCTGCCATTTCTCTGAGTGTCTACTACTCATAGCCTCATCGTATATAACTGGATCATCATCCTCTATGATATGTACCTCATCATCATCCTCTATGATATGTACCTCATCATCATCCTCTATAATGAATCCATACCTACCAGGTATCTTCGGTACTCTTCCAGATTTACGATTCGGTTGTGGTGCAATAGGTCTATCTACAGGTTCCTCGTTTCGACTTAAAGTGCTTTGTGGTTCTTGAACTCCTTCAAGATCTATTACCCTCCCAATAGCTCCTTCAATGATAAACACCTTTATCCAAGAAGGTAGCGTGTAGGATTATAGTAATAATCCTCTAAACTTTCTTTAGGATATCCCACAAGTCTGCACTTGTGGGATTTTGTTCCAAACTTATCTTTGAAACCTTTTCACATAAGCTGGACAATCCCTTATATTAAAATACTTAAGAATAGGAATCCTCCTTATTCATAACCTTTATGGAGTCTTGGGGCCAGATTTTTGAGGTTACCTTATTTTGTAGATATGCAGCCGTTTCTAGGGTATAACCCAGATGGATACTAGAATGTCGGTAAAAATCATCATGGACTGCACCATGTCCAGCAAGGTACAATTTCTCCTTTTAGATACACCAATCAATTATTGCGTATCAGGAGGTGTCCATTATGAGAAAACACCATTTTGACATGATCTAGAAACTCATTGCACAAGTATTCTTTCCTCGATCTGATCAAAGAATCTTAATACTTTGTCAATATGTTTCACTTCTGAATTTTTGAACCTTTCAAATGATTAAGACTTGTATTTGATCAAATACACACATTCAACTCTTTGAATGACCATCTTTTTTTTCCTCATTAGTTTATTCAATTTGCAAAATGTTTTTCATGTAAGTCAAGTATACAAAGTCCATCAAGTGATCTTCCAGTTTCAAACAAAACATTATCATTATAAATGGAACAACAATTGTTCTTAAATATAATACCAGAACCTTCCTTGTCCAACAACGGAAGTAATAATGTTTTTAAAGAGAACTGGAACATAATAACAACTTATTAACTTAACAGACTTGCCCATAGGCAATGCTAAACTAAAAGTTCCTATGGTTAATGCAGCAACCATTGCTCCATTCCCACATATAAGATTACTTAGTCTTTGTTTAGCTTTCTACTTCTGCTTAGTCTCTGCATTGGATTGCATATGCGAGAACTATAGCCGGTATCCAATACCCAAGTAGAACCTTGACTTACAGAAAAATTTATTTCAATCATGAACAAACCTATATCTGTAACCAAAGCTTCACTAAGCTTCTTCTGGTTAGCCTCTGTAAGATTCTCCTTACAGTTTCCTTGCTAGTATCCAGGCTTATTGCAGTGGAAGCAAACTCCTTTGCTATCTACATCAGTTTTGTTATTATTGTCCTTTTTTTTGCCTTTCCATTTACCTACTTTGAATTGTTCTTCTTTTAAGAAGATCCTTTGACCCTCTTCCGCTTCCTGGAAGAATCATCTACCAGTAAGACTTGGTCTTTCTTGGTTGGAAAGTGACTCTTTACAGTTTTCAACGTATTTAAGCAACTCAGGCAGGCTGACATATAGCTTGTTCATGTGGAAATTCACAATAATTTGTGAGAAAGAGTCCGGAAGTGATTGCAAGATCAAATCTTGGATCAACTCTCCATCCATTAAACCTATTTGTCCCAATTGTTCAATCAGATTGATCATTTTAGGACATATGTCTGTACTGTAGTGCCATCGGTCATTCTAGATCGGAAAAGCTCCTTAGATATCTGATATCTAATAGTCCTACTTTTCTCACCATTCAACTCCTTGAAGGTGCCGGAGTACAGTAGGAGCATCCATAGTTTCATGCTGACGCTGAAGCTCGTTACTCATGGATGCGAGCATGATGCATTGAGCCAACTGTGCATCATCCTGCCACTTTCTAAAAGTAGCAATCTCTTCCTCAGAGGCATTGTCTGCAACCATTGCAGGGATAGGCATATTAAGGACATAAGATAGCTTTTCAGCCTTGAGAACTATTCTCAAATTTCTTAATCATTCTGTTTAATACGGTCCGATTAATTAGCATCCAATATGCTCCGCAGACATTGTAAAATTCTGTAAATGAATTTGTAATTTAACAACATTTTAGCATACATTCATTTCTTAATTAATTACCAAAATAAATTAGGTCTTTATTTTAAATTGGTACCTCACTATTTTCATCAAACTATATTACCCTCAATATATATAGTTCGACAATTCTAATTAAAGATTTGCTAGTGAGAATAAGGATCCCATTTCAAATGTATATAGCCTTGTGGTGACACAACAAACGATATATAAATAAATAGGTAGACAACTATTGTCAATTACATCACTATGTAACTCCTTGTATTTTGCCTCTTAGATTATTTTGATTAAGTGGTGACACATCCGAATCAAAATTATCCAAGTTAAGTCTGATAAGTGTGTTTTATATACACAAATTAGGTGCTTTTGAGCTTGATAATTTGTAAATCCTAAGTCATTTCGGTTGGTTTTATGTGTTTTTATCTTATTGTCATATAATGTAGTTTTATATTGGTTTTATATGTTTTTGTATGCTTTTATGTGTTTTTCATGTTGTTTAGTAGGAATGGAAATAAAAGCTCCTTGGAATCAATACCCATAACTTGCTTTTCGGTACTGTAGCTGCTTATTTCCCAATTTCACCCATGATCCAATCCGAATCTCTCAAAACTCAAAGAACGAAAGTTGTAGATATTAATCTCAGATTTCGGGAGCATCCGGAATCATCCAATTTGAAGTTAGTATGAGAGAGTTATGGCCATTTTACCATCGGATTTGGCATGAATTTTACACAGCAATTTCTTCGGGCTCAATTTGAGCCTTTCTCTGGACATTTTCTCATCACGTTCCAGTTATGAAAGTTGTAGAGCTCTTTCTTAGCTTTCCATATCCTATTTACACGCCTAAATCCGAGTTCGGACCAAGAAGTTATGGCCATTTTACCAACAGAGGTCAAAGCTGAGTCGGGTTACAGCGGCTTTGGTG
Organism: Aralia elata; assembly: GCA_034770075.1. Classification (NCBI taxonomy): domain Eukaryota; kingdom Viridiplantae; phylum Streptophyta; class Magnoliopsida; order Apiales; family Araliaceae; genus Aralia; species Aralia elata. Next base: position 46,871,515 of record CM068380.1, on the reverse strand, counting down.
CGGGCGCGCGGGATTGGGTGCGGGCGCACGGCGCCTGGCACTAGGCAGCCAGCACGTGCGCGCACGGCGTGGACGTGCCATGGGCGTGCGGCATGGCCAGGGGGCAGCGTGAGGGCGCACCAGGCGGCGTGCGGGTGCATCTGGGCGTGCTGAGTGCGATCTTTTGAGCTCCTAGTGCGATTCCAGCTCACCTTTTGACCCAAAATCTGATGTTTGGCTAGGGTTTTCATGGAGGCACTATATAACATCTCATTGGGGCTTCATATTTGATAACTAGGGATTGGGAGGCTAGACTAAAACATCAAAATAGAGAGCAAAAGTGCTGCAATACAAGGAAAACTCGGCAAAATCCAAAGAACCAAGAAGGAAAGGCTTGTCAAACAGATATTTAGACCTTGGGAGGCTACACATACTTCATCAAGAAGAGCTTGAGGGCTGCAATTTAAGGAAATTCCAGCAACAAGCTAAGGAGCAAAAAGAGAAACGAATGCCAAATGAAGAGGAAAAGCTAGAGATTGACATCAACCAAGCAAGCAACACATGATTATCTTCTAAATGGGTTTTTATCATCTCTTACTTTCCTTTGAATTTGTAAATCTATTTTAGGATGAACACCATGTGTTTGATGTTTTGCTTAGCTACCATGAACTAAAGCTTGTATTCTAAGATTTCAATGGAACCCAACACATAGTTTGAATTGACCTCTCTCTCTTTGTTATTAATTACTCATTTGTGAATTGTATGTCATAATTTATGCTTCATATATTAATTGCTTGGCTCGTAATTACCGTGGGAACCTATATGAACTTGACGAACGGATTATAGTGTTTAGACCTTGTTATGATATCATGCGAGAGTTAAAGATTGTTGTGGGTTAGTGACGTGTGTCTTGTTGATTATCCTCAATAATAGGTAACTTGATAGTATTTAGGATATACCTATACCTAGATACCGTGTGCAACCAATGGAGAATCTATTCTTAATGACTTCCTATGTGAAAGTTGGTAATTGAAAGGACGTTTAATGAGATTTAGTGACACGTGTCTTGTTATTGTTCTTGAAATTGGTCTCTTGATAGTGTAGGATAGACATATACCTACATGCCGCATTAGGAAGATTCGAATTTGACCATCGACAGAGGCTTATAAGTAGCTTTGATTTCTCGATTGAAATTTCCATGTTGTTAATTAGTTCAAATGAGAGAGTTAGGATATTCAAATGAAGTGTTGGGGGAAATTGCAATCTTAGACTTGTTAATATTAGATTTCATTATCTTTTACTTGCTTATTATTATCCCTTATTATTACAAAACAACAACAAATTCAAATCATCAATTGTCTAAATAAATTCGAGACGATATATAGTTGGTACTTGGGATTCACTAGAACAATTCCCTATGGGTTCGACAACTCTCTTATCATTATATTACTTGTTGACCGCGTATACTTGCCCGTATTTTTTTGTTGTGAAATCGACCAACAAGTTTTTGGCGCCGTTGCCGGGGAATTGTTCTTCTAGTGTTTTTCAATATTAATGACAATCGAATTGGTTTTAATTTAGACTTGTAAATAATTTGCTTATTATTTATTTTGTTTTGTTTTGATTTTATTTTCAGTTAATGGATGAGCATAACTATCAATGGGATTATAAAGGGACGACGCAACCAAGTTCGTCAAAACTTCTTGAGCAATTGCAAGAACAAGTTGCAACGCTTTCAAGGGCTGTTGACACTCTTAAAGGCCAGTCCACTCAAAATGCCTACAGTCAGAATCAAGCTGACTACTACCCAAACTACTATCAACCGGGTTGGCAAGATCATCCAAGCTTTTCTTGGGACAACAGTCAAGATCAATGCTTTGATCCAAGTCTCTCATACCATTTAGAATTTTCATTCCAACCTCCACCATACCATGAGGATACATCTAATGTGGAGGAGATTCTTCCCTTGTTCATTGAGAAACAAGAATTGTTACGAAACCTTGAGAACCAAATGGCACAACTTGTCGAGGCAGTGCTTATTCACCCGCAAAGCACCTTACCTTGTATTACACAGATTAACCATATAGAGGAAGGTGAAGAGCAATGTACGGTGAATTCGCATAGTTGTGACAAAGCGGAAAGAAGGAGGGAGGAGCTCATGGCTCATATCTCTCAAAATGAGGTTAGGTTGGCAAATATACAAGCTTCAGCGCAGAGCATCATGAACTATGTTGCCAATTCTTACATTATTCACCCGCAAAGCACCCTACCTAGCGATACAGAGATCAACCCCACAGAGGAAGGTGAAGAGGAGTGCTTGGTGGATGATCAAGGAAATGGCGTGGAGTCGCACGAAGCTATTAGTGAAAATTTTGAGAGTGAACATCCTATTGTGGATGATAATTCTGAGGTTGATGAGACGAGGAGCATGAATGGGGATCATGGAAAGGAAATTGAAGACCAAGAAGTCACATTCGAGGTTTTCAAACCCATCGAACACCCATTGGTTCATGAAGAAGATCTTCATATCGATCTTGACACAAGTGCAATAATTGATGATGCGGATGAGGAAAGCTTCTTCTTGCCATCGGTTGAAACGAAGTTTGAAGGTCACCAACCAGGCATGCATGCCATGCAAATCAAAGAAAGAACAACGAGGCGGCATGTAATGGTCAATTTTGCGATTGAGCCGGATTGATGGGAAATAAAGGAGTCGGGCTAACGACTTTAAACCAAGCGCTTCTTGGGAGGCAACCCAAGTTTACTGTTTTGTTTTTATTTTTGTTTGATTGCATTTTCGTGGTTTAATTGCATTTTAATTTCATTAGTCATTTGCTTTCAAGTACGCTTCCAACTTAGAAGTATTGAAAGATGATATCAATGGCGCTTGACACGGTTTCAGGGAAGTCTTCTATTTTAATTTTTCCTATATTAGACATTGAGGACAATGTCAAGTTTAAGTTTGGGGGTAGTATTTCGTATTTGTGTGTTTTTAATTTAGTTTTTGTGTAATTTAATTATGTTTTTCTTTTTATTCAAAAAAAAAAAATTCATTTATTTTTAGGATGTGTCCCTTGAGCATTGTTTTAATTTGATTTGAACCATAATCCATGGTCTATGATAATGGCTTGTTTGAAGAGAATCTAACTCATGAGACGTAGACAATTGTTGCTTAATCTTTGTGCTTATCGTTCATTGGTTATTATTTTGCTTATGCGTCCTTTCACTTTTATGCACTTACCCATGAGTATTAAACTAGTTGTATGCTTAGTGAAGGCTTTTATAACCGAATGCTTGAGAGAAATATCTATAAACTTTAGAACTCGTTTAAACATCACTCGAAGCAAGGTGTCTAAATTTGTTATGCTTGAATTGATGGTCATGTGGTGAGTTGAGATGGAGCGTAAAACGCACTCACTCATGGACACATGCGTAGGAGAGATAGAGCGTAAAACGCACTCTCTTATAATTAGGATTAAAGAAAGAAAATTGTTGTATTGCAAATCTTGCAGGGGGTTGAGATAGAGCGTAAAACGCACTCGCCCATATGAGCGCACTTAAGGTTGAGATGGAGCATAAAATGCACTCACCTAGAGCCTTTGGTTCTCAAAATTTTTGAAAATTGTGATTTGTATACCTTTGTATTGAGTGATGTGTTAAGCATGTTGTTTTGGCGTTTATTTTGATTATTTCATAAGGTAATATGGTTGCTTAAGTTCATCCGAGCTTGATTGGTTTAGTGCTATTGGGTACTCTCTCACACACACGGAAGGGGCCTTAAGCATAGTGTGTGTAGACACCCAAATTTTGCACTTCGTATACTAACCCTGACAGGAGGGCAAATTCGGCAAATGAACCGGCCTATGAGAGCAAAGGATGGGCGCAAGTGCGAACACTCGACGCCACCGCGACGATTTGCAAATCAAAACCGACGGGACAACAAGGCCGTCCGAAATGAGCATTCCCGAAGGATGTGGCACGTCTCCCAGTAATTCCCGGACTGCAAAATACGAGAATCGAGGTGCGGCCTGAAAATCGAGAAAATCAGCCTACCCAGCCGCGGATTGATCTGCGGCCAATGATTAAAATAATTGAAGTGCGCGGCGGGCGCGGAGAAACCGAGGCCAGCCGCAGATCAATCTGCGGCTGCCTTTAGATGGCTTTATCAGTCTAGTTCTTCATCCAGCAGACGGACAGTAGCATTTGGGAAGAAAAAAGAAGGGAAAAACAGCAGCAAAAGAGCTCGGGAAAGGAGAGAAAAGAGGGAAAAAGAGAGGAATTAAACTCTTTTGATTAGATTGTATAACATACAACTCCTACACTATTCAATATACGAATTTTATACGCATCGTGGTGTCATTTGCAAGGTGAAAAACCTTCTTTTATAGCATTTTTGTTATATCATTTTGTTAATCTTCTTGTCAATTGGGTTATGTGAAATGTAGTTTTTCTTGTATATTGTTGTGGATCCATGGATTGAGGACTGTTAGTGAGGGTTCCAATTGGAACGAAATTCTTCCTAATGGCCCGATGATATCCATTTGATGATTTTTAGCTCGTAATAGTGATATAACAATTTTGGATGTGAGCCTAGGAACGCGACCCCGTGGTCCAAATCCGATGATGGACATTTTTTGATGTATGTAATAGGGCTGATGTACCCTTTATTGTAAATATGTAATTGTCGGGCCTTAAAACGATATCAAGTCGAAAATCGGGTTTAAGGCCCCGTAATAGTGAAGCATGTGATTGTGGGCGTTGGGGTTATTCGGATGGCTTACATGCCCATGAATAGCCCCCACGCATTTTAATGTTTGGTTTGATTTGTGACACAAAAATTGATTTCAAGTTAAACGATGAAGATTTTTATAAAATCAATCAAAGTAGGTTAGTAGCACCACGAGGCTAAAATTTGGAAATGCTAATGAATGTCGATTCCTATTTAACGAGAAGGCTAAAGAACAAATCGTTTTCAAACATCACAAAAAATGATTTTATAAGAAATAAGTAACATTTTATTAAATCTTTGTGTATAGGGTTAAAGAGATCCTAGAAGTTGCCCATCATGCTATTTACGAAAGCAACGTATAGATCTCGATTCCTATTTTGACGAAGGTTTAAAAAACTCTTGTTTTGCCAAAACGACACCTAATGAAAATCTCATAGTTTTGACAGTTAAAATCAAACCTTTCTCATAAAGCTTTCTCGTATAAACCAAGTGACATTCTAAAGCATTCTCAAAAGAAAGCACGACTTTTCATCAAAACCCAAATGGTTTCTTTATGCAAACTCACCACGACATTCACATAGGCACACACACACACGCGCATACACACACATTTCATGAATTAAAGGATAGGAAAGCATCAAGATTGCGGTAACCGTGTTTCACGGAAGTCGGGGGGTGCCTAACACCTTCCCCTCGCTTAAGCAAGCCCCCGAACTCTATGAATCTCGGTTCGCAGACCAATTAATTCGGAGTCACATATGAGCCAGCGATTTATAAAAAATGAAAACTCGGATGAGTTGGTACATCCATTTCAAATATACCAACTGGCGACTCTGGTTAATTGGCTCATCATAAAAAAATGATCTTTCAAAACCCCGTCGACCTTAATGCCGACCTTTTCCAAAAATCATCATCTAAAAGGCTAAAAATCGGAAAAGACGAAAACCAGGCGTCGACAGCTGGCGACTCTGCTGGGGAACATTAGAGGGCTTAAGCCACGTTCAAATCTTGATGCTATCCTATCCTTTAAAATTTATGAATGTGTATGTGCGTGCGACATTTTTTATTTATTGTTGTGTGAATGTGTGATGTTATCCAATGAATGAATGATTAAATGGGTTTGCTTTACTTCAAAGTAATCATTTGCATACGGTGAGGACGATGAATGTGAATGTATGTTGAGAGAGTACCTCCTCCTGAGGCGAACCTGTCGGTTGCTTATTACTGGACTCGAAGGGGCTGCTCCCCGGAGATGGCTCAGGAAACGCACCACCCAAATCTGCTCCAATCGAAAGGATTCAGACGAGTAGATTGCGAAGATTTGGGGACCTTCATGCCGAAAAACCCGCGAGAGTAACCCTAGGGTAGGTCAGCCTTTGATAAACCTAACGAAAGGGAAGCTTCTTCATGCCCTTTTATCGTTCAGTCAAATAAATAAATGTCATGGAAATGGCATACAACTGTCATACCATCAATATCGTAATAAATATGTCCTGTATCATGTGATTACATCACCTGCACATATAAAGAGAATACTGACATGGTTTTGCAGGAAGGCAATCCGTGCCACGTACCAAGGTTTTCTAAAACTTCTAAATAATATCCTGTCATCAAACAGTGACCTTGTTTTGCAGGATAAGATTAGAGAACCATGAAAGCGTGGCATAACGATCACAAAGAACCCGGAGTAGGGGCATATTCGACCACCAAAAAAAAAAAAAAAAAGAAAAAAAATAATAATCATGCATCAGTGTTGACATGCATCTGCCAACTTGTAACTGGCACAGTACTAAGAGGCCGTAAAATCCATACTCCATCCATCCAAATGGCAGAGGCCGATAGCCATGAAGTTACAGTTCTGCCACTCCAACAATACGGCCGAATACGAGGGATTCATCCTAGGACTGAGATTAGCCCTGGGAATGGGAATCAAAAGGATGATAGTAGTTGGAGACTCCGAATTGGTCATCCGACAGACTATGGGAATATACAACACCAAAGGGCATAAATGGGACCTAGCTACGGGACTGTTGAGATATCTGGAAGCCGAAGAAGTCTACAGACAAATGAACGAAGTACATGGCGATGTGTGCGGAGCCCATATGAGCAGAACATTTTTGGCAAAGAAAATCATGTGAACGGGTCACTACTGGCTAACCATGAAAACTGACTGCGATGCTCATGTCAGGAAATGCCATCAATGCCAGATCCATGCTAATGCGATCCATGCACCTCCTAATGAGCTCCATTGCTTGACCTCACCGTGGCCAGTTGGACCGGGCAGCAGGTGATATCTAGGAAGGGGTAAATCCAGGAGTATGGCAGTGAATCCCGAAATTCTGAGTTTTATTTCAAATCCCTGCACGCTCATGTCATTTTGTTATGTTATCTAAAAAGAAGATCATGTGCTGAAATGTTTTATATATATGACAAGCATTTCTGTTTTATGTCAGGTACCCTGATTTGAGGCATTCTAGCCTGACAAGCGATAGGCCAAATTTGAAGGAGGATCACGATTTTGGTATAGAGCTAGATCTCGATCTGATAGGGATTGAGCAGGACGAGACAGATATCGACAATACGCCTGACGAGATCAAAGGATGGGTCGAAGATAAACCCAAAACCGACTTAGACCAAACCATCGCCATCAAACATCAGAACCCCTAACGATCACAGAGAACCCGGAGTAGGGGCAAATTCGACTGCAAAAAAAATAAAAAAAAATAAAAAAAAAAATAAAATAGCCGAGTTGTTGAGCCTGTATGGAGATATGTTCGCTTGGTCCCGTGGCGACGTGATTGGATTGTCCACAGACGTTATAGGACATCGACTGCCCATCAAGGAGGGTTCCGACCAATTAAGCAAAAGTTGAGAACGTGGAAACCTGATTGGAGGTTGAAAATAAAGGACGAGATTGTCAAGCGGTTTAAAGCAGGAATCATCACGGTGTCTATTTACCCTGAATGGCTTTCCGACAGAATCTCAGTACCACAGCCTGGAGGAGAAGTAAGGGGCCGCATCGACTATAGAAATCTGAACGATGCCCTCAAGGAGGAGATATACGACAAATTCAAGATCAAACATTTTGATTCAGTCATTTACCGGCCCAAAATGAATGGGGCAGTGGGGGCTGCAAATAAAACACAAAGACGATCATGGGAAGAATGTCCGCCAATCATCGGGGATGGCCGGATTTATTGTCGCTCACCCTGTTTGCCTATCGAACCTCAGTTCGCACATTTGCAGGGGCAGCCCCTTACGCATCTCCCGGGCATACGACAAGAGGGTACGATCCCGGAAATTCAAAATAAACGATTTAGTCCTCAAAAGGATCGCGCCCTGCCAAGACGAAGCTATGGGGTTTCGCTCTAAATCAAAAGGAGCCGTCACGAAAAAAAAAAAAGTCAAAGGACCGGATCTTTTGTCAGCCCAGCGAGATACCGATGCGACCAGTACGAGGGAGATCACAAGAAAAGCAACTTAACACTGGGGCATTTGTCAACTACCCAGGAAATGATGACGTGCAAATTGGCACCCATGCAACAATCCCATCAACATGCACCATCATCATCAAATGCTACCTCATGTCAATTCAATCTTTAACGGTACGATCATCTGGCATATTGTCAGGCATAGTTTTCCCGGGATACGATGATCCGCATGAAAGGAATCATATTTGGCTTGATAGGAATCGGATTAATTCTGACAAGCAACCGTGGAGCACGATCGTGAGTATGATTAGATGAAGAAGGCTATTCAACCTTTTGATCGGGTACAAAGCCTTAATTCAAAGCAACGTTTGCGACAGAATCGACCTCATGTGACCGCCTTCACTTTGCATTTGCACAAACTTTCAGTTGTGGGGTATAAAACTATGACGACGTTGATGGCGATTAACACGTAGTCAGACAGTCAATAATTATCAAGCTAAAATCAAGAAGTCAGACGATAAATGATCATCAAGCTAATGTCTCGAATCGTGGCATGGGTTATTCGAGTAATTAAGCCCGAGGGGTGTCTCTACACCTGGTGCCTTAAAGCCATCTGGTTTGGGAGTCGCTGGCCCAACACTCGTTACATGGGTAACTCAGAGCCTAAGAAAACGAGCATTACAGTAGAGGAGGCCCGAGCAGATTCGAATCGTGCCATGGGCTACTCGAGTAATTAAGCTTAAGGGGTGTCTCTGCATCTGGTGCCCTAAAGCCATCTGGTTTGGGAGTCACCGGCCTAACACTCGCTACATGGGTAACTCAAGCCTAAGAAAACGAATCTTGCGCAAGGTCAAGCAAAGAATGAATGGTGCAGACCACCAACTTGTCTCGAACCGTGGCCTTTGTTACTCGAGTAAATAAACCCGAAGGGGTGTCTGTACACCTAATGCCCCAAAACCATCTGGTTTGGGAGTCATTGGTCCAAAATTCGTTAAATGGGTAACTTTGAATAGCCTAAGAAAACAAGACAAGTGAAGTGGGCTAATAAAGAGAAACGATAATACGAAAAACTCTCGGCCTTAAACAACAAGTCATGAAAGAAAAAACCCCTACTGAATGCTGCATCGCACAGTGCATTTGTCATATGACGTCAATCCTGCTAAGGACGTTGTCGAGAATGGAGGCAGAATACCTTTGACGAGGGAAGGTAGTTCTTTTGAATTCGACCTTACTCACGTATAATAAACATGAATGCTTGAAGGTGTTCTTACGATTTCATAACTCGTTAAATAGAAAATCATCAATTCACGAGGAATTGAAAATAACTCCCAATCTGGTACATTCATGGTTCACAACTTGCTAGATTGTGCGATCAATAGATATTCAATTTCATGTGCTTTAACTGCATTTACTCTTTTGTCGAGATTATAATATCTTTGTGTTGAACTAACACCAACGGCCCGAGCCTTCAAGTTTTGGCGATTGTTAGTCATCTGATATGCAGGATCTTGCAGAGCTGTGGATAACTCAGCACGGTCAACATCGCGAGTTTTCGATAGAAATTCTTGGTAGCGACACGCGCCGAGGCAGGGGCAGTTAAGAATCGTGAAATGGAAGGAAGCTGAGGCTGTACAGAACTTCTTGTCATTGGGCCTCTCCCCAATCCTGACTATCCCTGCCTCGACATCCAAATGATCCACGTGCATGAACATATACAAGGATGATATAATGCGAGACAACAACATATCGGCCATCAGAAATGATCAAAAGGCCAAGGAGCCCAACATAGCTGTCGATCATCACAGAGAGCGAAACAGACTGCCTCAACTCGATGAAATGAAGACGACCAAGAACAGACAGAGTACCAAACCAAGGTTGAAGTCTAGAAACTACACTTCACGACGAGGCGTGATCCAATCAAATGTTGGCAAACAAACGACGATTGTCAAATCGTATCATTTGACTGAACAGGGGTCATTTCTATCTAAACATATGTTGTGCACATGCATCTGTCCATAACATATCTGCCAGATCATGCATAACATCTTTTTCATGCATACAGGTACGATCAAAATAAAAATCTTCAGGAAAGTACAAGCACGTCGCTTTCAACCTCACGAATGATCAGACTATGATGGCTTTTGCGGCATGGTACGTGGACGATGTTGGTGGGAGATCCAGGACAGAAGCCGATCACATATCCCATTTCAAAAAATCACTCAAATCCAATCAGTGACCCCTGGGAAGGGCTGGTATCCAACCAATCAACGACCCCTGGGAAGGGCTGGTATCCTACCAATCAACGACCCCTGGGAAGGGCTGGTATCCAAAACAATCAATGACCCTGGGAAGGGCTGGTATCCAAATAAGGAGTGAACCTGGGAAGGCATCCAAGCAAACCACAACAAGGTGGTGAGCAAACCTGGGAAGGCATCCAAGCAAACCACAACGAGGTGGTGAGCAAACCTGGGAAGGCACCCAAGCAAACCACAACAAGGTGGTGAGCAAACCTGGGAAGGCATCCAAGCAAACCACAACGAGGTGGTGAGCAAACCTGGGAAGGCATCCAAGCAAACCACAACCAGGTGGTGAGCAAACCTGGGAAGGCATCCAAGCAAACCACAACAAGGTGGTGAGCAAACCTGGGAAGGCATCCAAGCAAACCACAACAAGATGGTGAGCACCCTGGGAAGGGCTGAGATCCAAACACTAACACCCTGGGAAGGGCTGAGATCCAAACACTAACACCCTGGGAAGGGCTGAGATCCAAACACTAACCACCTTGGGAAGGGCTGAGATCCAAGACAATCGACCGGCGACGATACCCGGCGGTTACGAGATGGGTGACCGGCGACGATACCCGGCCCCGACAAGACAATCGACCGGCGACGATACCCGGCGGTTACGAGATGGGTGACCGGCGACGATGCCCGGCCCCGACGAGACGATCGACCGGCGACGATAACCGGCGATTTCAAGATGGGTGACCGGCGATGAAACCCGGCCCCGACGAGACGATCGACCGGCGACGATAACCGGCGATTACGAGATGGGTGACCGGCGACGAAACCCGGCCCCGACGAGACGATCGACCGGCACGATAACCGGCGATTACGAGATGGGCGACCGGCGACGAAACCCGGCCCCGACGAGACGATCGACCAGCGACGATAACCGGCGATTACGAGATGGGCGACCGGCGACGAAACCCGACCCCGACGAGACGATCGACCGGCGACGATAACCGGCGATTACGAGATGGGTGACCGGCGACGAAACCCGACCCCGACAAGACGATCGACCGGCGACGATAACCGGCGATTACGAGATGGGTGACCGGCGACGAAACCCGGTCCTGACAAGACGATCGACCGGCGACGATAACCGGCGATTACGAGATGGGTGACCGGCGACGAAACCCGGCCCCGACAAGACGATCGACCGGCGACGATAACCGGCGATTACGAGATGGGTGACCGGCGACGAAACCCAGCCCCGACAAGACGATCGACCGGCGACGATAACCGGCGATTACGAGATGGGTGACCGGCGACGAAACCCGGCCCCGACAAGACGATCGACCGACGACGATAACCGGCGATTACGAGATGGGTAACCGGCGATTACGAATGTTTTGCATGCTTTACATCTTGCATCGCATCCTAAGTTGTAAGTGTTGTATCATATATGTATTGCCATTATTGTGCACTGTCATTCATGCATCGAGTGTCTATTTCTTTATCTTGTTCATTCATTTAACATTTCATAAACATGATAAAGAGGGGCAGCTGTAGACACCCAAATTTTGCACTTCGTATACTAACCCTGACAGGAGGGCAAATTTGGCAAATGAACCGGCCTGCGAGAGCAAAGGATGGGCACAAGTGCGAACACTCGACGCCACCGCGACGATTTGCAAATCAAAACCGACGGGACAACAAGGCTGTCCGAAATGAGCATTCCCGAAGGATGTGGCACGTCTCCCAGTAATTCTCGGACTGCAAAATACAAGCCTGTCGGCAAAAATCGACGTCACGACACGAGAATCAAGGTGCGGCCCAAGAATCGAGAAAATCAGCCCACCCAGTCGCGGATTAATCTGCGGCCAATGATTAAAATAATTGAAGTGTGCGGCGGGCGCGGAGAAACCAAGGCCAGCCGCAGATCAATCTGCGGCTGCCTCTAGATGGCTTTATCAGTCCAGTTCTTCATCCAGCAGACGAACAGTAGCATTTGGGAAGAAAAAAGAAGGGAAAAACAGCAGCAAAAGAGCTCGGGAAAGGAGAGAAAAGAGGGAAAAAAAGAGAGGAATTAAACTCTTTTGATTAGATTGTATAACATACAACTCGTACACTATTCAATATACGAATTTTATACGCATCGTGGTGTCATTTGCAAGGTGAAAAACCTTCTTTTATAGCATTTTTGTTATATCATTTTGTTAATCTTCTTGTCAATTGGGTTATGTGAAATTTAGTTTTTCTTGTATATTGTTGTGGATCCATGGATTGAGGACTATTAGTGAGGGTTCCAATTGGAACGAAATTCTTCCTAATGGCCCGATGATATCCATTTGATGATTTTTAACTGGTAATAGTGATATAGCAATTTTGGATGTGAGCCTAGGAACGCGACCCCGTGGTCCAAATCCGATGATGGACATTTTTTGATGTATGTAATAGGGCCGATATACCTTTTATTGTAAATATGTAATTATCGAGCCTTAAAACGATATCAAGTCGAAAATCGGGTTTAAGGCCCCGTAATAGTGAAGCATGTGATTGTGGGCGTTGGGGTTATTCGGATGGCTTACATGCCCATGAATAGCCCCCACGCATTTTAATGTTTGGTTTGATTTATGACACAAAAATTGATTTCAAGTTAAACGATGAAGATTTCTATAAAATCAATCAAAGTAGGTTAGTAGCACCACGAGGCTAAAATTTGGAAATGCTAATGAATGTCGATTCCTATTTAACGAGAAGGCTAAAGAACAAATCGTTTTCAAACATCACAAAAAATGATTTTATAAGAAATAAGTAATGTTTTATTAAATCTTTGTGTATAGGGTTAAAGAGATCCTACAAGTTGCCCATCATGCTATTTACGAAAGCAACGTATAGATCTCGATTCCTATTTTGACGAAGGTTTAAAAAACTCTTGTTTTGCCAAAACGACACCTAATGAAAATCTCATAGTTTTGACAGTTAAAATCAAACCTTTCTCATAAAGCTTTCTCGTATAAACCAAGTGACATTCTAAAGCATTCTCAAAAGAAAGCACGACTTTTCATCAAAACCCAAATGGTTTCTTCATGCAAACTCACCACGACATTCACATAGGCACACACACACACACGCGCGCATACACACACATTTCATGAATTAAAGGATAGGAAAGCATCAAGATTGCGGTAACCGTGTTTCACGGAAGTCGGGGGGTGCCTAACACCTTCCCCTCGCTTAAGCAAGCCCCCGAACTCTATGAATCTCGGTTCGCAGAACAATTAATTCGGAGTCACATATGAGCCAGCGATTTATAAAAAACGAAAACTCGGATGAGTTGGTACATCCATTTCAAATATACCAACTGGCAACTCTAGTTAATTGGCTCATCATAAAAAAACGATCTTTCAAAACCCCGTCGACCTTAATGCCGACCTTTTCCAAAAATCATCATCTAAAAGGCTAAAAATCGGAAAAGACGAAAAACCCGGCATCGACAGTGTGACTAGCTAATTAAAATTTTAGACTTGCAACGTTTTGTTGTTCTCTTGAGTTCCATGTGTTGATGCCTTTGAGACCATTGGTGGATTATTAATTCATTGCTCAAGTTATGTTGTATTTGAAGTGTTTGAAGTATGTAGTTTAGGTTTGTTTTGCTTGAGGACAAGCAAAGATTTAAGTTTGGGGGTATTTGATGAGTGTGTTTTATATACACAAATTAGGTGTTTTCGAGCTTGATAATTTGTAAATCCTAAGTCATTTCGGTTGGTTTTATGTGTTTTTATCTTATTGTCATGTAATGTAGTTTTATATTGGTTTTATATGTTTTTGTATGCTTTTATGTGTTTTTCATGTTGTTTTGTAGGAATGGAAATAAAAGCTCCTTGGAATCAATACCCATAACTTGCTTTTCGGTACTGTAGCTGCTTGTTTCCCAATTTCACCCATGATCCAATCTGAATCTCTCAAAACTCAAAACACGAAAGTTGTAGATATTAATCTCCGCTTTCGGGAGCATCCGGAATCATCCAATTTGAAGTTAGTATGAGAGAGTTATGGCCATTTCTCCGAACATTTTCTCATCATGCTCCAGTTATGAAAGTTGTAGAGCTCTTTCTTTGCTTTCCATAGCGTGCGGGATTGGGTGCGGGCGCACGGCGCCTGGCACCAGGCAGCCAGCGCGCGCGCGCGCGGCGTGGGCGTGCCATGGGGGTGCGGCATGGCCAGGGGGCAGCGTGCGGGCGCATCTGGGCGTGCTGAGTGCGATCTTTTGAGCTCCTAGTGCGATTCCAGCTCACCTTTTGACCCAAAATCTGATGTTTGGCTAGGGTTTTCATGGAGGCACTATATAATATCTCATTGGGGCTTCATATTTGATAACTAGGGATTGGGAGGCTAGACTAAAACATCAAAATAGAGAGCAAAATTGCTGCAATACAAGGAAAACTCAGCAAAAGCCAAAGAACCAAGAAGGAAAGGTTTGTTAAAGAGATATTTAGACCTTGGGAGGCTACACATACTTCATCAAGAAGAGCTTGAGGGCTGCAATTCAAGGAAATTCCAGCAACAAGCTAAGGAGCAAAAAGAGAAACGAATGCCAAATGAAGAGGAAAAGCTAGAGATTGACATCAACCAAGCAAGCAACACATGATTATCTTCTAAATGGGTTTTATCATCTCTTACTTTCCTTTGAATTAGTAATTCTATTTTATGATGAACACCATGTGTTTGATGTTTTGCTTAGCTACCATGAACTAAAGCTTGTATTCTAAGATTTCAATGGAACCCAACACATAGTTTGAATTGACCTCTCTCTCTTTGTTATTAATTACTCATTTGTGAATTGTATGTCATAATTTATGCTTCATATATTAATTGCTTGGCTCGTAATTACCGTGGGAACCTATATGAACTTGATGAACGAATTATAGTGTTTAGACCTTGTTATGATATCATGCGAGAGTTAAAGATTGTTGTGGGTTATTAATTGAGATTTAGTGACGTGTGTCTTGTTGATTATCCTCAATAATAGGTAACTTGATAGTATTTAGGATATACCTATACCTAGATACCGTGTGCAACCAATGGAGAATCTATTCTTAATGACTTCCTATGTGAAAGTTGGTAATTGAAAGGACGTTTAATGAGATTTAGTGACACGTGTCTTGTTATTGTTCTTGAAATTGGTCTCTTAATAGTGTGTAGGATAGACATATACCTACATGCCGCATTAGGAAGATTCGAATTTGACCATCGACAGAGGCTTATAAGTAGCTTTGATTTCTCGGTTGACATTTCCATGTTGTTAATTAGTTCAAATGAGAGAGTTAGGATATTCAAATGAAGTGTTGGGGGAAATTGCAATCTTAGACTTGTTAATATTAGATTTCATTATCTTTTACTTGCTTATTATTATCCCTTATTATTACAAAACAACAACAAATTCAAATCATCAATTGTCTAAATAAATTCGAGACGATATATAGTTGGTACTTGGGATTCACTAGAATAATTCCCTGTGGGTTCGACAACTCTCTTATCATTATATTACTTGTTGACCGCGTATACTTGTGCGTATTTTTCGGTTGTGAAATCGACCAACAAGTTTTTGATGGTGACACGTGTCTATTAATCATTCCTGAAATTAGTCTCTTGATAGTGCATAGGATAGACATATACCTATGCACCGCTTAGGAAGATTCGTGATTGACCATCGACAGAGGCTCTTATGTAGTTTTGATTTCTCGGTTGTCAATTCGTATGTTATAACTGATTGAAAAGAGAGAGTTAGGAGATTCAAATGACGTGTTGGGGGAAATTGTAATCTTAGACCTTTCTATCTTGATATTTTACCGCATTTTATTCATTACTTGTGAACTCAACCAATCAACAAACAATCAAACCTTCATCGTTTAAATTAGATCAAATTGATATACGATTGGTACTTGGTCATTATTTGTCACAATTCCCTATGGGTTCGACTCTTATCTTATCATATATTACTTATGGGCCGTGTATACTTGCACGTGTGTGTTTATCGATTGCGAAATCGACCAACAAAGTCCAACCTAGCACTTCCATATATTCGAAAGAAAAACACTGTCCTTGTGGTGACACAACAAAACAGCATCGTTCAGTCTATTTATAAGCATCAAATGTGATAAAGCAACATTTTAAATATTTTAATACTTGCCTTGTGGTGACACAACAAACTCATATTAAATATTTAATACTCTATTGCTTTACCATGCTAGAAGACAACGTTCAATATTCCAAATATCTTTGAACGCTTAGGACTTAATATGATTTCTTTGAGGGGTTTGTTATTATTTGTCTCATCTTGTTTAGCGCGCATGCACATATATATATAAAATACGCGTCATATTATTTAACATGCGAAGCATGTTGTATAATATATAATATATACATAGCAAGCATGCACATATAGAATACTATATTCTATCCGGATTGATTATGGACTTTTTGAAAGTAGTATGCACACAAGCCAATCATATTTGATATGATGTAGCATATACTTTGTAATCTTATTCATTTATTAATAAAGGAATTGATTTTCTTAAAAGGCATTTTATATTATCTACATAGTGCTGTTATATTAAATGTGATAAACCCATAGTTTTGAGCAATGCTTTTAGAATCATGATGGTGATCATGCTAATGAGATCTAAATTCTAGATAGCTCACAAACTAAAATTGTTCCTAATCGTTGGATTACAAAATTGGGGATTAGTGGATCCGGATAGATTAGTACATACGTTGCTTGCTCTTAGGAAGAGGATGATTGATCTCATAATCATTTGTGTGGAGACACTAAAGCAAGTATGTAGGTGCTTATTGGAGAATAAGTTCACTGAACGTGGCTCGCTAAGGAATACCTAATGGAGTTTTACTCGCCTGTCAATAGGAATTCCTTTAGTGATAGTAGTATAAGTGATCCTTGGACTTGAGATCATCATAGTATCTTGTGTATGATGAGTTATACTTTGACATGTCCCTTAAGACCTTGTGGGTATATCAAAGGGTATGATTGGGTATAATTAGTTATACATGGAGATAGGTGAATGATCAACAAAGAATCTACCTCGTCTAGTAAAAGATGTGAATGTCCTATGTGATTCAATAAATGATAACTCAGTAGTCCTTGGCCAAGGTAGAATGAAATTAGAAAGGAGTTTCTAATTTGCATTAATTAGAGTTGTGCATTTGGGAATCGAAATACATATAATTAAATAAAATAAGACTTGACAGTTAATCCATGTCTTATATTTAATTGGGACATTGTATGGTAGAAGGATTGAATGTACGGTAACTATTTACTCAAAGGTTCTTTTGTGATTAATGTTGAAATCTATATTATCTGGAAAGTCGTTAATCGCTAAGGGGGCTTACCCTTATTGTAGAATAAATATTATTTATTTAAATGAATTAAATAGTTTAATTTATTTATTTAAATAAGATTAGAATTGTTCTAATTGATTTATTCACAATCGGTTTAATATGGAGAACCTAAAGGGTCACACCGCAAAAGGAAAATATTTATTTAAGAAGTAAATGACATAATTGTAATAATAAGTTAAGTGTATTTAATTTACTCTATGGAGATAGAATAAATTAAATAGCTTAATATTTATTATTTAATATTTTGGAAATATTAAATACAAATTAATAAGAGGAGTCTTATTATTATTATTACTTTTACTATTATTTAATTCCTAATAGGGATTGGGAATTAATTAATAGAAGTACTCTCCCATGGATTCCTAATTGGATTAGGAGCATTATTAATTAAAAGAGTTTAATTATAATACAAACCCTAATCCTAAATAGTTTAGGGAAGGGTTATTCCTACATCTATAAATAAGAGGGGTCTTATCATAGATTAGGGTTACACACTCTTGCATTAGATTGTGGAGAGTACTTACAATTTTTATAGAGATAGAAACTAGGATTTTGCAAAATACCCAACTTCTTGAATACTTGTTCTTCCTTGGTGGATCACCTCTAGAGGCCAAACATATGGTGACTAACGTTGATCAAAGGAAGGAATCACACCGTAGCATTCGAGGAGAACACGAAGGACTCGGAGTTGAACTTGTACCCGAGGAAGCTTTGTTCTACGAGGGTATAAATTCTTATTCTCTTTCACTTTTGTTTATATCGTTAATTGAGCACAAGGATTGATCTTGGTGATGGTTTGTATAAAATTTTAAAATCCGTTTTATCGCGCTTCCGCTCTATTTATGTAATTTGATTGCATGTTCGCGTTATATACAAACCTAACAGTGGTATCAGAGCCTAATCTTGTGCTAATTATCGATTTTGATGATTCAATGTATGTTTGATATGCGATTAGATCGAAATTTTTGGGCAGAATAAAAATTTTTCTGAAGCAGCGCAGCTGCGCCGCCTCCAGTGCATTCTGGAGCGCAGCTGCGCCGAAACCCAGAATCGTTTTTTTCTGGGGAACAGCGCAGCTGCGCCGTGGCCTAGTTCATTTTGGGCGCAGCTGCGCCGGTAAGCAGAATCTGAAAAATATTTTTTCTTTCTTCAATTAAAATAAATGGTTTATTTAATTGATAAATTTTAAAATAAAAGAGTTTATTTTATCTGGAATAGGATTTCAGATTGCTAAAAATTAAAGGAGTTTAATTTGGATTTGGTTTTTGATTAAAATAAAAAGTTTATTTTGTTTCAAAACTAAATATTAGCAAAACTTTTGCCCATTAATTGATATCGATGCATATATGGAATGGTTTTATTATTAATAGGATGAATGTTATTTATTGATACATATAGAGATATGTATGATAATAAATAGGGATTGATTATGGACTGTTGACCAATGTGTGATTGGATTTATTTTAGTGGATGCTTGAATGTGTGGGTTTTTTATAAATGGGGTCTGCGTACCTCGTCTTCTCTAATTTTTCTTAATGTAAATTCTATCTCCCTCCTATGTACTTCCCCTTGACTGCTGATCAAGGTTTCTATTTATTGTAAATAGTTTTTGTAATAGGACTAGTTAGAATTAATTTTGAAGAATTGGAGACAAAGGAGCAAGGAGCGCTTGAAGACCCGTTTGTATTGGAGCCCGGGTTTAAATATAATAGTTATATTTAAATTTTATTCTTGCACCCTAGGTTTGACCTTTTGGTTCACTTGGTGGCTCTAGTGAACTAAATTAGAATAAAAGTCCATAATCAATCCGGGTAGAATATAGTATTCTATATGTGCATGCTTATTATATATATATTATATATTATCCAACATGCTTCGCATGTAAAATAATATGACGCGTATTTTATATATATATGTGCATGCGCGCTAAACAAGATGAGACTAATAATAATAAACCCCTCAAGGAATTATATTAAGTCCTAAGCGTTCAAAGATATTTGGAATATCGAACGTCGCCTTCTAGCATGGTAAAGCAATAGAGTATTAAATGTTTAATATGAGTTTGTTGTGTCACCACAAGGCAATTATTAAATATTTAAGATGTTGCATTATCACATTTGATGCTTATACATAGACTGAACGATGCTGTTTTGTTGTGTCACCACAAGGACAGTGTTTTTCTTTCGAATATATGGAAGTGCTAGGTTGAACTTAACTTGGATAAATTTGATTCGGATGTGTCACCACTTGATCAAAATAATCTAAGAGGCAAAATACAAGGAGTTACATAGTGATGTAATTGACAATAGTTGTCTACCTATTTATTTATATATCGTTTGTTGTGTCACCACAAGGCTATATACATTTGAAATGGGATCCTTATTCTCACTAGCAAACCTTTAATTAGATTTGCCGAACTATATATATTGAGGGTAATATAGTTTGATGAAAATAGTGGGAGATACCAATTTAAAATAAAGACCTAATTTATTTTGGTAATTAATAAATTGAATGTATGCTAAAATGTTGTCTATTTCACATGCAGAATTTAAAAATGTCAAACTCACTATCACTGCGTAGTATACTTGATGCTAACAAACTGACCGGACCTAATTACACGGACTGGTTAAGGAATCTGAGAATTGTTCTCACTGCTGAAAAGATTTCTTATGTCCTAAATTCGCCAGTCCCTGCAAGTGTTGCAGAAACAGCCTCTGAGGAAGAGATTGCTACTTTTAGAAAGTGGCAAGATGATGCAATCTTGGCTCAATGCATCATGCTCGCATCCATGAGTAACGAGCTTCAGCGTCAGCATGAAACTATGGATGCTCCTACTATATTGTTGTACCTCAAAGAGTTGTATGGTGAGCAAAGTAGGACTGCTAGATATCAGATATCTAAGGAGCTCTTCCGATCTCGTATGACCGAGGGCACTGCTGTTGAGACTCATGTCCTTAAGATGATCAATCTGATTGAACAACTTGGACAACTTGGGTTCATGATGGATGGGGAGTTAAGCCAAGATTTGATCTTGCAGTCACTCCCGGACACCTTCTCACAATTTGTTGTGAATTTTCACATGAATAAGTTGGACGTCAGCTTGCCTGAGCTACTTAACATGCTGAAAACTACTGAAGGTCACTTCTCATCCAACAAGAATCAAGTCTTACTAGTGGATGATTCTTCCAAGAAAAGGAAGAGGCCCAAGGTATCTTCTGAAAAGAAGAAAAACAAGAAGGCTAAGGGAAAGGCGAAGGGAAAGGATAAAAAGAAACCTGATCCAGATAGCAAAGGAATTTGCTACCATTGTAATAAGCCGGGACATTGGAAAAGGAACTGCAAGGAGTATTTTGCGGACCAAAAGAAGCTTGGAGAAGCTTCAACTTCCGATCTAGGTTTGTTCATGATTGAAATTAATTTTTCTGAAAGTCAAAATTCTACTTGGGTATTGGATACCGGCTGTAGTTCTCACATATGTAATAATATGCATGGACTAAGCAGAAGTAGGAAGCTGAACAAGGATGAAGTCGTCCTACGAGTGGGAAATGGAGCAAAGGTTGATGCATTGGCTGTAGGGACTTATTGTTTAGCACTGCCTTCGGGCAAGTTCATTAGTTTAAATAATTGTTATTATGTTCCAACACTCATTAGAAACATTATTTCAATTTCTGTATTGGATATGGATGGTTTTGAGATTATAATAAAGAACAACAGTTGTTCTATTTATAATAAAAATGTTTTATATGGTGTTGGCAATTTACTGAATGGACTTTACATACTTGACTTGCGTGAAAAAATACTTCAAATTGAACAAACTAAGAAAAGGAAAAGAGATGATGTTAATTATACCTTTATGTGGCACTGTAGACTCGGTCATATCAATGAAACAAGATTATCCAAGTTGCATAAAGATGGGCTTTTAGAGCTAGTTGATTACGAATCATATCCAACTTGTGAATCTTGTCTCATGGGTAAGATGACTAAATCTCCTTTTAGTGGAAAAGGAGAAAGAGTTACAGAGTTGTTAGCGTTGGTACACACAGACGTTTGTGGACCTATGACAACGAATGCACGAGGAGGGTATTCTTATTTTATTACTTTCACTGATGATCATTCTAGATTTGGATATGTGTATTTAATGAAATACAAATCTGAATCGTTTGAAAAGTTCAAAGAATTCAGAAGTGAAGTAGAGAAGCAAACTGGTAAGAGTATTAAGATTCTTTGATCGAATCGAGGAAGGGAATACTTGACCAATGAGTTTCTCAATTGTCTCAAAGAAATTAGTATAATCTCACAATGGACTCCACCAGGGATGCCACAGTTAAATGGTGTATCTGAAAGGAGAAATCGAACATTGTTGGACATGGTTCGTTCCATGATGAGTTTTACCGACCTTCCAATATCCTTCTGGGGTTATGCCCTAGAATCGGCTGCATACCTACTTAACAAGGTACCTACCAAATCCGTCCCAAAGACTCCATATGAGATATGGACAGGGAGAAAACCAAATCTTAACCATGCTTATAAGCAAATTCTACGAGTGGAAAGTGGTCATCCTAATTCCCTTTAAAATCCATCACACAAGCTCTAAGCATGTCTTCTAGCGTCTGTATCGTTCGTTTGCTCTGTCCGTCAGTTTGAGGATGGTAAGCAGTACTTAGTCGCAACTGTGTTCCCATTCTCTCTTGTAAGATCTTCTAAAAATTTGATGTGAAGCGCGAATCTCGATCTGAGACAATTGACACTGGCACTCCATGTCGCGAAACAATTTCCTTTATGTACAACTTGGCTAACTGGTTCAAATTGAATCGGATTTTTATCGGTAGAAAGTGTGCTGATTTTGTCAATCGGTCTACGATAACCCAAATGGCATCACATCCCTTTTGTGTAACTGGAAGTCCAACCACGAAGTCCATAGTGATGTGCTTCCATTTCCATTCCGGTATATACAGTGGTTGAAGTAACCCCACTCGGTCTCTGATGTTCCGCCTTGACTTGTTGACAAGTGAGACACTTACTAACGTACTCTGCTACGTCCCGCTTCATGTTGGGCCACCAAAAATATTGACGAAGATCCCGGTACATTTTCGTGCTTCCAAGGTGAACAGAATATGTTGAATTATGTGCTTCATACAAAATTCCCTCTCTTAATTCAGTCACGGCTGACACCCACACTCGCTCTTCGTATCTCAAGATACCGTCTTTATCCATCCGGTATTTGTCTTCCTCACTTCCCACAATCCTCTTCCTTATCCTGTCACACTCTTCATCCTTTTCTTGTGCTTCTTTCACTTTGTCGAGTAACGTCGGACGAGCTTCAATTACGAATAACTTCTGTGTTGTCTCTGTCGGACTTTTCACTTCGATCTCCAGTCTCGCGATTTCCAGTATTAGCTCCTCGTGAGTAGTCAACATAAATAATTTCTCATTCCCCTTTCTACTCAATGTGTCTTCTACTATGTTTGCCTTGCCCAGGTGATAAAGAATTTCACAGTCGTAATCTTTGATTAATTCTAACCACCTCCTTTGTCGCATGTTTAGCTCCTTCTGTGTGAAAATATATTTCAGACTCTTATGGTCCGTGTATATCTCACATTTCTCCCCATAAAGGTAATGTCTCCAAATCTTCAACGCAAAAACGACAGCCGCTAACTCCAAGTCATGGGTAGGGTATCGCTTCTCGTAATCTTTCAGTTATCGTGATGCATACGCAATAACCTTGTCGTGTTACATTAACACACCACCAAGAGCCTTGTGTGATGCATCACTATACACTACAAAACCTCTCGTATCATCTGGTAAGGACAATACATGCGCCTCACTTAACCTCTTCTTCAACTCTTGAAAACTATCTTTGCACTTTTCAGACCACACAAACTTCACCGTCTTCCTCGTCAGATTGGTCAACGGGGTTGCTATTTTGGAAAAATCTTGGATAAATCTTCGATAGTACCTGGCTAACCCTAAGAAACTTCGTACTTCTGTCGGCGTCTTCGGTTGTTCCCAGTTACTAACTGCCTCCACCTTCGCAGGGTCCACTGAGATACCGTCTTTGTCGATCATATGCCCTAAAAATTGCACCTTTTCCATCTAGAATTCACAATTGGAAAATTTCGCGTATAACTTTTCCCTTCTCAGTGTCTCCAATACTTTGTTTAGATGATCGACATGCTATTCTTCGGTCTTTGAATAAATCAAAATGTCGTCGATGAAAACTACTACCAACTTATCTAAGTACGGCTTCAGAATCCGGTTCATCAAGTCAATGAATGTTGTCGGCGTGTTAGTCAAACCGAAAGACATCACCAAAAACTCCTAGTGACCATATCTCGTCTGAAACGCTGTTTGAGGTACATCTTCCTTCCTTACTTTTAGCTGATGATATCCGGTCCTCAAATCTATCTTCGAGAAGTGTCTAGCTCCTTTTAGTTGATCGAACAGGTCGTCAATTCTTGGCAATGGGTACTTATTCTTGATCGTTGATTTGTTTAGCTCCCGGTAGTCGATGCAGAGTCTGATCGATCCGTCCTTCTTCTTGACAAACAAAACTGGTGCTCCCCAAGGGGACACACTTGGCTGAATATACCTATTGTCCAGCAATACCTGAAGTTGTATCAACAATTCCTTCATTTCCACTGGCACCATACGTTACGGGGCCTTTGAAATTAGTGTAGTCACTGGAACTAAGTCTATCGTAAATTCAATTTCCCCGTCTGGCGGAAGACCGGGTAAATCGCTTGGAAACACATTTGGAAACTCTCTCACTATTGGTATATTCTTAATTTCTACACCTTCTTTCCTCGTATCTACAATATAGGCTAAAAAGCCTTCACATCCTTTCTTTAACAATTTCCTATCCTACATTATTGTAAGACAACACGAGCGTCTCAGCGATGTGCCACCGTAAAATATTACCCTCGACCGGTTCGGGGTCCGAAGGTTCACACTTTTCTTCTGCCAGTCAATAATTGCCGCATGATCGTATAACTAGTCCATTCCCAATATTACATCGAACTCTCCCAACCTTATTGGGATCAAATCCACGCGAAAATTATATCCCCTAAACTCAGCGCAATAATTACGAAGAATAAACTCTACAAGAATTACCTCATTATTCACAATTTCTATGCTCTAAGGATTTTCTAACCGTTCTTGGGGTAAATTTAACCGTTTAGCAAAATCTTCAGACACAAAAGAGCAGGTAGCACCCGAATCAAATAATATGTAGGCATTTATATTATTGATTGGGATAATACCAAACACCACGTCCTTAGCAATCACTGCATTCTGGACGATCATGTTGAATGTTCGGGCAGGGGTTTGGTTCGGCGGAGTCGGTCCTCTAATCATCAGTTTGTTGCCTCTTCCTCGGTTGCCGCTTCCACCGCTGCTTCCTTTCTTTGGACAGTCTCTGAACTGATGCTCCATTGATCCACAGGAATAGCATCCATGGTTCTTCTTTGGGTTTGGGCAATGCGGTGCTATATGCCCTGCCTGGTTGTAGTTGTAGCAGACATTACGTCCCTTTCAACACTCTCCCTTGTGATTTTTCCCACATTTCGAACACGCTTCAATCTTCTTCTTAAATCCTCCCAGACTATTCCCTGTCTGATTAGTGTTGGTACGGTTGTTGTTGTTATTACCACTGTCCCATTTTCTCTTTCCAGAATTGCTTCCACCACTACTACCACCTCCACCGTGGTCTCCTCCACTCTTCTTATTCTTCTTATGTTGATTTAGGGCCTCAATCCCTCCTTCGGTGATGATGGCTTTTTCCAGCAGCGCACTAAAAGTTTCGATCTGAAGGACGGCTACTTTGTTATACAACCACAGTTTCAGCCCTTGTTCGAACCTTTACGTCTTCAGCTCTTCAGTACTTACTTGAAGCGGTGCTAAACGCGCAAGTTCATTGAATTTGGCAGCGTACTGAGCCACCGTCATGTCTCCCTACTTTAGCTCTAGGAATTTCACCACATTTGCCTTTCCATGCTCTTTGGAAAATAATTCTCAAAAAATAATTCTTTGAACTTGTTCCACGGTATCAATCCTTCGCCTGCTCGTTGTTGGTTAGCCTCCCACCAATAATTTGCTTCTCCTTTCATTATATAGGTGGCGAATGCCATTTTCTGGTCATCCCCCACGCATGCGATGATGAAAGCCTTCTCCATTTCCTTCACTCAAGACTGGGCTTCAATTGGATCAGTCGTTCCCTTGAACTTTAGGGGTCCTATGCTCTTGAAGTCTTTGAAATTTGTTATGGGTGCTGCCGGGGGATGGGGATTCATGGGTCTTGTATTTTCCCTTCGGCCATTATCTCCAGTATATCCGCTAACCGCTGCATGGGGTCCACCGGACCTCCTTCATTATTAACTGATCCCTCGGGTGTTGGTAGGGCTGGTATGTTACGGCTGGGCGGCATTTTATGCTTAACGTAAGAAAGCTTAATGTCATTATCTTATTATACTATGAGAATATCTATCATGAGTACTACAAGTAGACAACATATATATAGTAATGACGACTGCATTTAGTGCTAACAGTTGTTTCAACATACATGACCATGCTATAACACACTACTATAGATGTCATCAAATGTTCCTGGAGACAACAAAATGGTGAAGGGTTCACCAACATACTCCCCTTTGATATGCACAAAAGTTACTGTCTTACAATACTATCCCACACATGTAGCAAAATGTTGAGATTAACATATACAAGATTACATACAGCTAGGCACATAAGTTAAGCAACCTATCCGAGCATATCGCGTTCCACAACGCTATCATATTCCCTATGACCTATATGGATCATTAAGTCTCGACCCAGGGTGTGACGAGTTTGTCCCTCGTCAGCTAGGTAGTGGTATACATAATCTATCCACCTGCCCATTGCCGAGTGGAAAGCATATCCTATCCGGTTCATATTTCTTTTACCCCTCCTCACTTCACCCTCCAGGTCATCAACTCGTTCTACGGCATCATCCCGTTGTTCCTTGATCCGGAAACAGTTTGCCACCTCCCTACCTAACTGGTTCTTCAAGATCTCATTATCCATTTGCAGATTAACTCCCCGGTGTTCCGACTGCTCCAGCTTTCCCGTTAATTCTGCATTCCTTTCCAAGAGGTGATGTAGCATGACTACCAACTGTGTGGAGGCCCCTTGCTGCCCTAGCACATCCGTCTCGAATTCCTGGATCCGGTTCTTACCCTCTTGGACCTCGCCTTCTAGTCCCTGAATTTTGGCCCGTTGCTCTCGGGCTTCACTCTCCAACTTATGGATCCTATTTGCTTGATCGGGAATGCGGTCGGTACGTTCTTCCAACATCTCAATCAAAAATGTGGTGTCAACAGGGGGCACCTCTTCCAATTCCTCTTCCGGGTCCTCCTCCGGATCCTCTTCTGGGTCCTCCTCCGGATCTTCCTTCGGGTCAGACTCCAACTCGGGCTCCTCAGCTGGAACAGTAGCCGGAGCAGGCTCAACCAATAAGAGTGTCTCGGATACCACATGGATGTCATGTTCCTCCTCCTTTGCGACTCTACTAGGTTCTCCTGTGTTTGACATCCTACAAGCACAACCACAAACAAGCAAACTTCTATTAGTATTCTTCAATAAAATATAAGTTCATTGTATGGAATGAAGATATATCTCATAACAATGCAGGCTCTCTAAAACAAGTCTTTATCACGAAAAACTCTACCAGAGTTTTGTCTGCTCTTATTCTCTATACACTTCCTAAGGTTATAGCCTAAAGACCTCTCTCCAAAGGTTTATAACCTAAGGCTTTGATACCAACCTGTGATGCCCCCAAATTCGGGCCACCTGAGCCACGGACCTGGTTCATCACTATCTAATACAAGCATGATACAATTGATAACTAATAACTGAATAGAGGAATATTTACATTGATATAACATAAAAAATCCTGACCCAAGTCTCGAAACCAAACTACTACAAAACATAACATAATACATAAGGGTAAATATGTCTTAATACACACCGTCAATTAATAAGTCTTAATACAAACGGTAATTCTAGAACAACAAAATAGAACTAATCAGTAGCTTTTCCCTTTCCCTTATCTTTTCCTGAGCTCTCGCCACGTGCCGCACTAACTGAAATGTTTTAAGGAAGGCAAGGGTGAGCAATAAATTTGCCCCGCAAGTATAATAGAAGTGAATAATCATATGAATAACTTTATAGCTCACAGGAGTAAAAATTTAGCTAACTCAAGGAAATAAACAACTTCTTTTATCACCATTATAGTGGTCGCTATGGATCGAAGGATTTCTAAAGTATCCAAGAATTTCAAAGTTTCCCAAAGAAAGGGACTAATCAATACCGAGTGAGCACCAAGGCATAGAACTCTATCTAGAATTACGTGAAATTCATCTGATAATCCACAAAACTGGTACAATAGGTGATCAGCCTAAGGTACCTGGCGTTATGCATAAGCCTCACTTACTTTTTACGCGTGTGTCGGTTCCCCGACGTTTATACAATTGCCCCTGCTATGAGGGTTATTATTCTCAGCTTTACATGGGAATCCGAACCAAAACAATTTGATCGGATAGTTTTACTTAGCATTACTAATAGTTTGAGGATTTAACCTTGCTTCAATAAACAAATCAATATGTGTCTAGCCGAAGCAATTGGCTATAACATAGCTTTCAAACCGTTTATGGAATAAGAACTTTAAGGCTCAATAACACGCATTATATAACATAGGTAGATAACTTGAAGAATGTTAAATCATTTGAATAATCATAAGAGTACCCGCACAATGAAGTAAATCGTGGAAGTTTAGAAAACTAGCTCAATATCGCATAACTTGAATGGATTTAAAGAACTTGCATTAATATAGAATACTTGCTCAGTAATAAAGGTTGAGTAAGGAACTTGCCTTGTACATGCGTTAATAACTTGACGTTAATCGTCCTTCAAAAAATATCCTACATAGTTCATTAAAACCGTCATAAATATTAGTCGCATAAGGACTAGGTTTAATACAGTTATCACATCATTAAAATACATTGATTGCCACTACGACTAGGAAGTCGGGTGTTCATTTCAGACTCTATGGACTCCAAGCGAAAAATGTAATCCAGTTATTGATTTACGCTTTATGACAACTCCACTCGGTTAACACTCGGTGTATACATAACTAGCACGCGTCTAATCATTCTGTACAAAAATATAAGTTTTGGACCCGCTGGAAAAATTCACTGGGCCCGACCCGACCCGAGCCGGACCTGGCCGACCCGACCCGGACCTGCATCGCCTGGTTCTGTAGTGCCCAGTTCTGCAGCATTCTGCAGAAACGCGTTGCAAACCTCAAGCCACTCTAATCATCATATCTCCTTCTACACACGTTCAAATTAGTTCATTTCAGACTCTATGGACTCCTAAGATATGGGGCTACAACATATCAAAAATGCAGAGCTACCCATTATCATTAACAAGTCCAAATCCTAAACCAAAGTACAGAGCTCATACTCTGTTTTTCTTTGTTCTAGGTATGTTTTACAAAAATCATTATTACGAACTCGTTTTAACTCCTTTTTACTCCATTCCAACTGGGTTATGAAGATAACCCATGGAACTACAATATTACAACAACAAACAAATTAAACAAACAATAAAATTAGCATTTACAGTCCTTTAACAGTCCGAATGTCCATATTGTCCAAAAAGTCCAAAGTTTCATCCTTTATGCCAAGGTTCGGATCATTCTTCGTTTTTGTTCCACTTTGACGGTATTAATGGTTTAAAGAGTGACTTAACAACAATATAAACCAAACACAACCAACAATTACAACCAAAATCTCAAGAAAAGCTCAAACCCATCAAGAAAGCTTCAAAGCTCAATAATGGAGGAAAATGGAAGGAAAATCATTTAGAGAGGAGATTACCTCTTGCTCTTGCTTCCAATGGTACTAAGACATTTCTAGGGCTTCCATCCTCCTTCCTCTTGCTCCACCCGAGCTCCTCTTTCTTCTTCTTCACTGTTCTTCTTCTTCCTTGTTCTTCTTCTTTACCACAGATTCTCTCTCTCTATATATATATATATATACTACTCTCTCTCTCTATTTGCAGTTCTATTCTTCTCTTTTCTCTTCTCTATGATTTCCTCTCAACTCTCTCTAAATTTGCTAGTAGCTGAACTTGAAATGGGAGAGAAGGAATATGAGTGCATGGGATAATGGCTTCGGGAGGAGAAGGAATGAATTGGGAGAGTGAAAGTGGTGAACATGAGCTTCTTGGAAATAAATTTGAGGTGGGAGGTTTGTAAAATGGAGTATCCCATATATTGTGCGCTGCGACTGCCTCCTCGTTTCATCTGATTAGCCCACCACACATTTGCCCAATTCTGATTGGTTGAGGCTTAATTGCTGTTAGGTTTGTATGTAACGCAAACATGCAATCAGATTACATAAATAGAGCGGAAGCGCGACAAAACGGATTTTAAAATTTTTATACAAACCATCACCATGATCGTTCTTTATGCACAATTATTAATTAAACGAAAGAAATAGAGAATAAGAATTATACCCTTGTAGAATTCTAGCTTCCTCAGGTACAAGTTCAACTCCAATTCCTTCGCGTTCTCCTTGAATTCAACGGTGTGATTCTTTCCTTTGATCAATGTTAGCCACCCAAGTGTTTGGCCTCTAGAGGTGATCCACCAAGGAATAATACCTATTCAAGAAGATGGGTGTTTGGCAAAACCCTAGTTTTCTATCTCTATAGAAATTGTAAGTACTCTCCACAATCTAATGCAAGAGTGTGTAACCCTAATCTATGATAAGACTTCTCTTATTTATAGATGTAGGAAAACCCCTTCCCTAAACTATTTAGGATTAGGGTTTCTATTTTAATTAAACTCCTTTAATTATATTCCTAATCCAATTAGGAATTAATTAGAGAGAGAGAGAGTACTTCTATTAATTAATTCCCAATCCCTATTAGGAATTAAATAATAGTTATATTAATTAATTCCCAATCCCTATTAGGAATTAAATAATAGTAATATTAATTAATTCTCAATCCCTATTAGGAATTAAATAATAGTAATAGTAATAATAATAATAAGACTCCTCTTATTAATTTATATTTAATATTTCCAAAATATTAAATAATAAATATTAAGCTATTTAATTTATTCTATCTCCATAGATTAAATTAAATACACTTAACTTATTATTACAATTATGCTATTTACTTCTTAAATAAATATTTTCCTTTTGCGGTGTGACCCTTTAGGTTCTCCATATTAAACCGGTTGTGAATAAATCAATTAGAACAATTCTAATCTTATTTAAATAAATAAATTAAACTATTTAATTCATTTAAATAAATAATATTTATTCTACAATAAGGGTAAGCCCCCTTAGCGATCAACGACTTTCCAGATAATATAGATTTCAACATTAATCACAAAAGAACCTTTGAGTAAATAGTTACCGTACAATTCAATCCTTCTACCATACAATGTCCCAATTAAATATAAGACATGGAATTTCTGTCAAGTCTTATTTTATTTAATTATATGTATTTCGATTCCCAAATGCACAACTTTAAATAATGCAAATTAGAAACTCCTTTCTAATTTCATTCTGCCTTGGCCAAGGACTACTGAGTTATCATTTATCGAATCACATAGGACATTCACATCTTTTACTAGACGTGGTAGATTCTTTGTTGATCATTCACCTATCTCCATGTACAACTTATTATACCCAATCATACCCTTTGATATACCCTAAAGGTCTTAAGGGACATGTCAAAGTATAACTTATCATACACAAGATACTATGATGATCTCAAGTCTAAGGATCACTTGTACTACTATCACTAGAGGAATTCCTATTGACAGCCGAGTAAAACTCCATTAGGTATTCCTTAGCGAGTCACGTTCAGTGAACTTATTCTCCAATAAGCACCTACATACTTGCTTTAGTGTCTCCACACAAATGATTATGAGATCAATCATCCTCTTCATAAGAGCAAGCAACGTATGTACTAATCTATCCGGATTCACTAATCCCCAATTTAGTAATCCAACGATTAGGAACAATTTTAGTTTGTGAGCTATCTTGAATTTAGATCTCATTAGCATGATCACCATCATGATTCTAAAAGCATTGCTCAAAACTATGGGTTTATCACATTTAATATAACAGCACCATGTAGATAATATAAAATGCCTTTTAATAAAAATCAATTCCTTTATTAAATAAATGAATAAGATTACAAAGTATATGCTACATCATATCAAATATGATTGGCTTGTGTGCATACTACTTTCAATCTCCCACTTGCACTAAAGCCAATCGCCATGGTATCTAATACCCATCTTCTCTAAGTGACGATCAAACTGCTGTTGAGTTAAAGCTTTAGTAAATGGATCTGCAATGTTGTCTTGAGAGTCCACACGCTCCAGGGTGACATCTCCTCTTTCAATGATCTCTCTAATCAAATGAAACCGCCGCAACACGTGTTTGGATTTCTGATGAGACCTGGGTTCCTTAGCCTGCGCAACAGCTCCGTTGTTGTCACAGAATAAAGGTACGGCTCCTCTAATGCTAGGAACCACTCCAAGTTCAGTTATGAACTTCTTCATCCAAACAGCTTCCTTTGCAGCTTCACTTGCAGCTATGTACTCTGCCTCTGTCACTGAATCAGCAACTGTTTGCTGCTTGGAACTCTTCCAACTCACTGCGCCACCGTTTAAGGTAAACATGTACCCTGAAACGGATTTACTGTCATCTTGGTCCGTTTGAAAACTTGAGTCTGTATAGCCCTCTAGTTTCAATTCAGACCCACCGTAGACAAGAAATACATCCTTAGTTCTTCTCAAGTACTTTAGGATGTTTTTCACTGCCTTCCAGTGCTCTTCTCCTGGATTCGACTGATATCTGCTTGTTACACTAAGTGCATGAGCGACATCTGGTCTAGTACATATCATACCGTACATGATAGATCCTATTGCAGAAGCATAAGGAATCTTACTCATACGGTCTCTCTCCTCAGGTGTCTTTGGGGCCTGTTTCTTGGAGAGATGTATTCCATGGCTCATCGGCATGAGACCTCTCTTGGAATCTTCCATGCTAAACTTCTTTAGCATCGAGTCAATGTACTTTCCTTGGGTCAAGCCCAGCATCCTTTTAGATCTATCTCTATAGATCTTTATCCCCAAAATATAGGATGCCTCACCCAAGTCCTTCATGGAGAAATGTTTAGATAACCAAATTTTGATCGACTGTAGCATAGGAACATCATTCCCTATCAGTAATATGTCATCAACATATAATACAAGGAATGAAACAGCGCTCCCACTAACCTTCTTGTACATACATGGTTCATCCTCATTTTTGATAAAATCAAACCTTTTGATTATCTCATCAAAACGGATGTTCCATCTTCGAGAAGCTTGCTTCAATCCATAAATGGATCTTTGTAGCTTACAGACTTGGTTTGTTCCAACCGTTGAAACAAAACCCTCTGGCTGTATCATATATACATTCTCCTCAAGCTCTCCATTGAGGAAGGCCGTTTTCACGTCCATTTGCCAGATCTCATAGTCATGATAAGCTGCAATTGCAAGCAAAATCCGAATGGACTTGAGCATAGCTACTGGCGAGAAGGTTTCATCATAGTCAACTCCTTGTCTTTGTTTGAAACCTTTTGCAACCAGTCGGGCCTTATAGGTCTCTACCTTGCCATCTGCCCCAGTCTTTCTCTTAAAGACCCATTTACACCCAATAGGCTTAATGCCCTCAGGTGGTGAAACCAAAGTCCATACTTGGTTTTCATACATGGAGTCCATCTCGGATTTCATGGCTTCTAGCCATTTCTCTGAGTCATTACTACTCATAGCCTCTTCGTAAGTCAATGGATCATCATCATCTATGATGCGTACCTCATCATCATCCTCTATGATGAATCCATACCTCTCAGGTATCTTCGGTACTCTTCCAGATTTACGAATAGGTAATGGTACAGTAGGTTCTTCTACTTGGTCAGGTACCTGACTTTGATCCGTAGTATTTTGTGGTTCTTGAACTTCTTCAAGATATATCTTACTCCCACTGACCCCTTCGAGGATAAACTCCTTTTCCAAGAAGGCAGCGTGTTTCGCTACAAACACCTTTTGATCATTGGGATGATAGAAATAATACCCTACAGTTTCTTTAGGGTATCCCACAAATCTACACTTGTCGGATCTAGTCTTCAGCTTATCATGCTCAAACCTTTTGACATAAGCTGGACAACCCCAAGTCTTAACATACTTAAGATTTGGTTTCCTCCCTGTCCATATCTCATATGGGGTCTTTGGGACGGATTTGGTAGGTACCTTATTAAGTAGGTATGCAGCCGTTTCTAGGGCATAACCCCAGAAGGATATTGGAAGGTCGGTAAAACTCATCATGGAACGAACCATGTCCAACAATGTTCGATTTCTCCTTTCAGATACACCATTCAACTGTGGCGTCCCTGGTGGAGTCCATTGTGAGATTATACCATTTTCTTTGAGACAATTGAGAAACTCATTGGTCAAGTATTCCCCTCCTCGATCCGATCGAAGAATCTTAATACTCTTACCAGTTTGCTTCTCTACTTCACTTCTGAATTCTTTGAACTTTTCAAACGATTCAGATTTGTATTTCATTAAATACACATATCCAAATCTAGAATGATCATCAGTGAAAGTAATAAAATAAGAATACCCTCCTCGTGCAATCGTTGTCATAGGTCCACATACATCTGTGTGTACCAACGCTAACAACTCTGTAACTCTTTCTCCTTTTCCAGTAAAAGGAGATTTAGTCATTTTACCCATAAGACAAGATTCACAAGTTGGATATGATTCGTAATCAGATAGCTCTAAAAGCCCATCTTTATGCAACTTGGATAATCTTGTTTCATTGATATGACCGAGTCTACAGTGCCACATAAAGGTATAATTAACATCATCTCTTTTTCTTTTCTTAGTTTGTTCAATTTGAAGTATATTTTCATGCAAGTCAAGTATGTAAAGTCCATTCAGTAGATTGCCAACACCATATAAAACATTTTTATTATAAATAGAACAACTATTGTTCTTTATTATAATATCAAAACCATCCATATCCAATACAGAAATTGAAATAATGTTTCTAATGAGTGTCGGAACATAATAACAATTATTTAAACTAATGGACTTGCCCGAAGGCAGTGCTAAACAATAAGTCCCTACAGCTAATGCAGCAACCTTTGCTCCATTTCCCACTCGTAGGACGACTTCATCCTTGTTCAGCTTCCTACTTCTGCTTAGTCCCTGCATATTATTACATATGTGAGAACTACAGCCGGTATCCAATACCCAAGTAGAATTTTGACTTTCAGAAAAATTAATTTCAATCATGAACAAACCTAGATCGGAAGTCGAAGCTTCTCCAAGCTTCTTCTGGTCCGCAAGATACTGCTTGCAGTTCCTCTTCCAGTGTCCCGGCTTATTGCAATGGTAGCAAATTCCTTTGCTATCTGGATCAGGTTTCTTTTTATCCTTTCTCTTCGCCTTGCCCTTAGCCTTCTTGTTTTTCTTCTTTTCAGAAGATACCTTGGGCCTCTTCCTTTTCTTGGAAGAATCATCCACTAGTAAGACTTGGTTCTTGTTGGATGAGAAGTGACCTTCAACAGTTTTCAGCATGTTAAGTAACTCAGGCAAGCTGACGTCCAACTTATTCATGTGAAAATTCACAACAAATTGGGAGAAGGTGTCCGGGAGTGACTGCAAGATCAAATCTTGACTTAACTCCCCATCCATCACGAACCCAAGCTGTCCAAGTTGTTCAATCAAATTGATCATCTTAAGGACATGAGTCTCAACAGCAGTGCCCTCGGTCATACGAGATCGGAAGAGCTCCTTAGATATCTGATATCTAGCAGTCCTACTTTGCTCACCATACAACTCTTTGAGGTGCAACAATATAGTAGGAGCATCCATAGTTTCATGCTGACGCTGAAGCTCGTTACTCATGGATGCGAGCATGATGCATTGAGCCAAGATTGCATCATCTTGCCACTTTCTTAAAGTAGCAATCTCTTCCTCAGAGGCTGTTTCTGCAACATTTGCAGGGACAGACGAATTTAGGACATAAGAAATCTTTTCAGCAGTGAGAACAATTCTAAGATTTCTTAACCAGTCCGTGTAATTCGGTCCGGTCAGTCTGTTAGCATCAAGTATGCTACGCAGTGATAGTGAGTTTGACATTTTTTAAATTCTGCATGTGAAATAGACAATATTTTAGCATACATTCATTTAATTAATTACCAAAATAAATTAGGTCTTTATTTTAAATTGGTATCTCCCACTATTTTTAATCAAACTATATTACCCTCATTATATAGTTCGGCAAATCTAATTAAAGATTTGCTAGTGAGAATAAGGATCCCATTTCAAATGTATATAGCCTTGTGTGACACAACAAACTATATATAAATAAATAGGTAGACAACTATTGTCAATTACATCACTATGTAACTCCTTGTATTTTGCCTCTTAGATTATTTTGATCAAGTGTGACACATCCGAATCAAAATTATCTAAGTTAAGTCCAACCTAGCACTTCCATATATTCGAAAGAAAAACACTGTCCTTGTGTGACACAACAAAACAGTATCGTTCAGTCTATGTATAAGCATCAAATGTGATAAAGCAACATCTTAAATATTTAATACTTGCCTTGTGTGACACAACAAACTCATATTATATATTTAATACTCTATCGCTTTACCATGCTAGAAGGCGACGTTCGATATTCTAAATATCTTTGAACGCTTAGGACTTAATATAATTACTTTGAGGGATTTGTTATTATTAGTCTCATCTTGTTTAGCGCGCATGCACATATATATATAAAATACGCGTCATATTATTTGACATGCGAAGCATGTGGGATAATATATAATATATATATACTAAACATGCACATATAGAATACTATATTCTACCCGGATTGATTATGGACTTTTATTCTAGTTTGGTTCACTAGAGCCACCAAGTGAACCAAAGGTCAAACCTAGGGTGCAAGAATTAAATTTAAATATAACTATTACATTTAAATCCCGGGCTCCATTACAAACGGGTCTTCAAGCGCTCCTTGCTCCCTGGTCTCCAATTCTTCAAAAATAATTCTAACTAATCCTATTACATAAACTATTTACAATAAATAGAAACCTTGATCAGCAGTCAAGGGGAAGTACATAGGAGGGAGATAGAATTTACATTAAGAAAAAATTAGAGAAGACGAGGTACGCAGACCCCATTTATAAAAACCCATACATTCAAGCATCCACTAAAATAAATCCAATCACACATTGGTCAATAGTCCATAATCAATCCCTATTTATTATCATACATATCTCTATATGTATCAATAAATAACATTCATCTCATGAATAATAAAATCATTCTATACATATATGAGTATCATTTAATGGGCAATTTTAAGTTGCATGAAATCCAATTTCAAGATTAAAATAAACTCTTTATTTTAATTATAAAATTATTAAGAATATTATATATATATATATATATTTATAACCACGGTATATATTATATATATATAATCACGTGATTACATATATTATATATATATATATATATGTAATCATATAGTATATGATTTAATGTAATCACGTGACATGTATATATATATATAAATATATATATATATAAATTCGTTAACATATATTATATGTAATCCGTTACATATGTTATATATATATATAATCTGTTACATATGTTATACATATATAATCCGTTACATACATTATATATATAAATCCGTTATATATTATATATATATAATATATGTAATCCGTTACTAATCACCCATTTAATTAAATCAAGTGATTTCGTTTTTCATAAAATAATAATTTTACACAACTAATTATGCCCAATAAATTATTCTAAATACATACCCATATATAAATAGAATCAAAACAATTAATAATTCGCATAAAGATTGGCTCTGATACCACTGTTAGGTTTGTATGTAACGCAAACATGCAATCAGATTACATAAATAGAGCGGAAGCGCGACAAAACGGATTTTAAAATTTTTATACAAACCATCACCATGATCGTTCTTTATGCACAATTATTAATTAAACGAAAGAAATAGAGAATAAGAATTATACCCTTGTAGAATTCTAGCTTCCTCAGGTACAAGTTCAACTCCAATTCCTTCGCGTTCTCCTTGAATTCAACGGTGTGATTCTTTCCTTTGATCAATGTTAGCCACCCAAGTGTTTGGCCTCTAGAGGTGATCCACCAAGGAATAATACCTATTCAAGAAGATGGGTGTTTGGCAAAACCCTAGTTTTCTATCTCTATAGAAATTGTAAGTACTCTCCACAATCTAATGCAAGAGTGTGTAACCCTAATCTATGATAAGACTTCTC
Source organism: Aralia elata (assembly GCA_034770075.1). Taxonomy (NCBI): domain Eukaryota; kingdom Viridiplantae; phylum Streptophyta; class Magnoliopsida; order Apiales; family Araliaceae; genus Aralia; species Aralia elata. The sequence goes on along the minus strand of CM068380.1, from coordinate 46,833,281 downwards.
TTATTTATAGATGTAGGAAAACCCCTTCCCTAAACTATTTAGGATTAGGGTTTCTATTTTAATTAAACTCCTTTAATTATATTCCTAATCCAATTAGGAATTAATTAGAGAGAGAGAGTACTTCTATTAATTAATTCCCAATCCCTATTAGGAATTAAATAATAGTTATATTAATTAATTCCCAATCCCTATTAGGAATTAAATAATAGTAATATTAATTAATTCTCAATCCCTATTAGGAATTAAATAATAGTAATAGTAATAATAATAATAATAAGACTCCTCTTATTAATTTATATTTAATATTTCCAAAATATTAAATAATAAATATTAAGCTATTTAATTTATTCTATCTCCATAGATTAAATTAAATACACTTAACTTATTATTACAATTATGCCATTTACTTCTTAAATAAATATTTTCCTTTTGCGGTGTGACCCTTTAGGTTCTCCATATTAAACCGGTTGTGAATAAATCAATTAGAACAATTCTAATCTTATTTAAATAAATAAATTAAACTATTTAATTCATTTAAATAAATAATATTTATTCTACAATAAGGGTAAGCCCCCTTAGCGATCAACGACTTTCCAGATAATATAGATTTCAACATTAATCACAAAAGAACCTTTGAGTAAATAGTTACCGTACAATTCAATCCTTCTACCATACAATGTCCCAATTAAATATAAGACATGGAATTTCTGTCAAGTCTTATTTTATTTAATTATATGTATTTCGATTCCCAAATGCACAACTCTAAATAATGCAAATTAGAAACTCCTTTCTAATTTCATTCTGCCTTGGCCAAGGACTACTGAGTTATCATTTATCGAATCACATAGGACATTCACATCTTTTACTAGACGTGGTAGATTCTTTGTTGATCATTCACCTATCTCCATGTACAACTTATTATACCCAATCATACCCTTTGATATACCCTAAAGGTCTTAAGGGACATGTCAAAGTATAACTTATCATACACAAGATACTATGATGATCTCAAGTCTAAGGATCACTTGTACTACTATCACTAGAGGAATTCCTATTGACAGCCGAGTAAAACTCCATTAGGTATTCCTTAGCGAGTCACATTCAGTGAACTTATTCTCCAATAAGCACCTACATACTTGCTTTAGTGTCTCCACACAAATGATTATGAGATCAATCATCCTCTTCATAAGAGCAAGCAACGTATGTACTAATCTATCCGGATTCACTAATCCCCAATTTAGTAATCCAACGATTAGGAACAATTTTAGTTTGTGAGCTATCTTGAATTTAGATCTCATTAGCATGATCACCATCATGATTCTAAAAGCATTGCTCAAAACTATGGGTTTATCACATTTAATATAACAGCACCATGTAGATAATATAAAATGCCTTTTAATAAAAATCAATTCCTTTATTAAATAAATGAATAAGATTACAAAGTATATGCTACATCATATCAAATATGATTGGCTTGTGTGCATACTACTTTCAATTGCCTCTCCAATTAGTCCGAATATACACAAAATATACATGAATACTCTCACTTTTGTACCAAATTTGATAAATATTCTACCTAAAATTAAAATGGGTACTCCCATAAATATTGGGATGCGTAAAAATAAATATTATGGGATTTGTCCAATTATTCGGAACACCCATATCATACATTTCGGATACGGATTAAATCACGTATCAGCTCTAATAAAATTCCCGACACTTGAAAAAATTATTCCTTCGCATACACGTCTTCACAAAATTAATAGAAATCGAAAGAGACGCAACAATATTCGGGCGTCAATAGTGCATCGAGAAACGTACCACATGAATAGTGATTTTACGAATTTTTGCAAAAAACAATTTATTCACTCCAACGACACAACAACACATAAAATTTAATACAAACACATATTCTAGGCGGCAACACAACTTTAAGCACATAACACAGAATAATATAAATAAAAATAAAAATTTATTTTATTCATACATAACTCGGGTTACAAGGAAATCTAAAATTCCCGATCGTTACATAATATTTCCAAAATATTAAATAATAAATATTAAGTTATTTAATTTATTCTATCTCCATAGATTAAATTAAATACACTCAACTTATTATTACAATTATGTCATTTACTTCTTAAATAAATATTTTTCTTTTTGCGGTGTGACCCTTTAGGTTCTCCATATTAAATCGGTTGTGAATATATCAATTACAACAATTCTAATCATATTTAAATAAATTAATTAAACTATTTAATTCATTTAATTAAATAATATTTATTCTACAATAAGGGTAAGCCCCTTTAGTGACCAACGACTTTCCAAATAATATAGATTTCAACATTAATCACAAAAGAACCTTTCAGTGAATAGTTACCGTACAATTCAATTGTTCTACCAAACAATGTCCCAATTAAATATAAGACATGAAATTACTGCCAAGTCTTATCTTATTTAATTATATGTATTTCGATTCCCAAATGCACAACTCTAAATAATGCAAATTAGAAACTCCTTTCTAATTTCATTCTACCTTGGCCAAGGACTACTGAGATGTCATTTACCGGATCACATTGGACATTCACATCTTTTACTAGACGTGGTAGATTCTTTGTTGATAATTCACCTATCGCCATGTACAACTTATTATACCTAATCATACCGTTTGATATATCCTAAAAGTCTTAAGGGACATGTCAAAGTATAACTCATCACACACAAGATACTTCGATGATCTCAACTCCTAGGATCACTTGTACTACTATCACCAGAGGAATTCCTATTAACAGGCGAGTAAAACTCCATTAGGTATTCCTTAGCGAGCCACATTCAGTGAACTTATTCTCCAATAAACACCTATATACTTGCTTTAGTGTCTCCACACAAATGATTATGAGATCAATCATCCTCTTCCTAAGAGCAAGCAACTATGTACTAATCTATCCGGATTCACTAATCCCCTTTTTAGTAATCCAACGATTAGTAACGATTTTAGTTTGTGAGCTATCTAGAATTTAGATCTCATTAGCATGATCACTATCATGATTCTAAAAGCATTGCTCAAAACTATGGGTTTATCACATATTAAATAACAGCACCATGTAGATAAAGTAAAATGCCTTTAATACTTTTATTAATAAATGAATAAGATTACAAAGTATATGCTACATCATATCAAATATGATTGGCTTGTGTGCATACTACTTTCAATCCTAGCAATACGTAGTCCAAGAACTAACCAGTGACTATCTATACGCTTAGGGGCTCAAAACACATCATATGATTATGAGTCATAAACTTACCATAAGCATGAGCTTTAAGAACTTGAACCTAATCTTAGTATTCTTTAACGATCAAATATACATATGAGAAAAGAATCTGTAACACCCCCGAAATCCGGGTCTACCTTCAAACTCGAGTTCGGTGTGTCACAGTACTATTCATTCAACATAAACACCCATAAAGTCTTAAGACATCAATGTAACCTCAATATAATACAAAATGTCACTTCTAATCCCAGTATCTAAAACCTTTACATCTTCAGTACATACAAATAATGATCTGTACATGATTTATCTATTACAACAATACATAGGTGACTTTTATCCGCCACAACAGATACATATAAAATTAGCATATATTCTTCAAATCAAATACTTGATATCTTCCTTAGTTTTCACCGAATTCCACGGTTCGTTCTAGCTTTGCTGAAAATGTTTTATTTAAAGCAAGGGTGAGCATTCGATTGCTCAACAAGTATAACATTTGAATAAGCAATCAACAACAAAATGAATATCAATGTGACACCCCCAAAATCAGGTACCAAATACCCGAACTTGGTGCTCACGATCTACAACATCCAAACACCTTCAAGCAATGTATGATAACTAAATGCGGAATAAATAATCATATATTGATCATTTAGAAAGGTTTACATATGGGTCCCAAGGTTTATAACCTTAAATAGCTACAACGCGAAATACAAAGAAACAACTAACGTAGCTTGAAATACAAAAGGGCCGAAGCTAGACAAAACATAATAATGGACGGCGCGCCCATCTGAAGCCTAGTACTTCACCTTCTCCTTGCCCTTATCTCTGCTCGAGCACTCGGGCTGAACTGAAATGTTTTATGATATAACAAGGGTGAGCAACGAGTTTGCTCAGCAAGTTTTAATTAAATGAGAGGGATATATAATGAATGAATATGAATAACATCAGCATAATTTCAACAATTAACCGAAGAAAACAAGCGAACAACATAATCAGAGTTTAAATAAAGAAATGAAGACTGATTATTTACTGCCAACAGTCCAAGATAGACTATGAACACATGCTAAGGCATCAGCTACATTGTCTAACCCTTATTAGGTTGCCAACTAGAGAGTAAGTACTCAAGGGGATCAGCCTCTTGTACCCATAAATATGCATACCATTTAACTTTGTCGCATACCTATCTTTCAGATACTTAGGTTACATCCCTATCATGGGGTCGTTCATCTTAGTCTAAGACTCCATCCCAACAACGGGTTTGGATAGCTTTTCAAGTAATTATCATGCACATGCCTAGCCGAACAAGTGGCTTAGGCTTCTCTTTGAATAGTGCATGAATAGCCGAAGCTTTATGTTAGTACAGTTCAACCACAGAATCTGAGAACAAATGCATAGTGTGTGAATGCCAACGATATCGGGGTGGAATAATTCTTAAAGCAATTAGACCACTTAACATGTACTGGGAAATAGAGTTCAAACTTAATATGAAGAATTTGCAACATAATATCAGAACCGTTATATAATACAAAGGGTATGAGGGTTCAGAATTTCAAAGTGGTGTAAGTTAGGAAGCATAGATATGCACAGAAGTACAACAAACTGTATTGAAGAATACTAGCAAAGATATACACAATAGTATAACAATTGATCCAAAAGCTCAAAGTGAGGGAACTTGCTCAATAATATTTGCACAACAACAATATATCTACACAAGTTGGTAGAAGTCAAGGGAACTTGTACAATTAAATAGTAAAGTTTCAACTTGCCTGAATCGCTACTTAACAATTTTCTCTAAGTTTCTGTTTGGTAAACACCCTACAACATATGATTCATTCGCTGATTAGACATAGCTATGCAGAAATAACATACCTAATAGATAAATATGAGCGGCTCGCACTATCTATCCCATGGACCAGTCCAACACTCTACTGTCCGATAGGACAGTTCCACGATCGGTGAGGAGGTAGTACCATCGACAGGGTCCATTCTAAGATGGCCGAAGGGTTCGGCTATCTTACTCTACGGATGCCGAATGGCTTTAGGGTCCCATCGGGATTCAGAAATAGTTCAAGGTACACTTGTTAGTCGATTCGGGATAGTATTGGGTCTTACCGACTCTCTACCGACAAGACTTTGGCTTCGGCTCCTGATCAGAATCGATCATAGTTCGGGTTTGCCTACAGATTCCTCTACAGAAATTATCTTACAGTCTGGTAGTATACTTCGGGTCTGGCCGACCCTTCTGCCGACAAAATCTTGGCTTCGGCTCTAGGTCAGAACCTTTCGTGGGTTGAGATTCTCTTCGGGGTCGGACGTGAGTTTGGTTTGGCTTTAGGGAGCCAAATGTTTAGATCTCACTGTCGTTATAAGGCTTTGACTTCAAAGGTCAGGTTTAAACATTACTGATACTAAGGGTTTGGGTCTGATGACTATTCTCCTACCAAGGTTTGACTTCAGATTCCACTTTTGAAATCACTCCACAGCCTAGGGTCGGATAACTACCGTTACCTAACCATATTACTTAGGTCCATGAGTTCGGGGTGAGGTGGCGGCCCTCACCAGATGACTCCGGCATCTCCATCTGACTCTTAACATCTTGTTCGGATATGGTAACTAAGGTCTATACTGTAACTCAGGTTTAAGTCATGCTTCGACTGTGTATTAAAATGATACAAGACAAAGTAACTACTCTGTAACTACAAAGCTTGGTATCGCCACAACTACTAAACCTGTGATGGTCGACTCATCTAGCACTGACTTAGTGAAAGGAAATCCGACCGGACAAGGGAGATAAATGTTGAGAATCAAGAGAAAGAGTCTTACCTCTTCTACTATCTGACTGCTAACCCTCCAGTTTTCGAACTCTGATTATCCCTCCGAACGGCGGAAATACCTCTCAAAGTAACTCTTACCGCACTATCTCTCTCTAGGATCTATATCGAATAACTCAACAAGCTTTCTCAAAAGAACAGGGTCTCTATTTATAGGAAAATATTACCTCGGCGACGGTCATTATTCAGGCGTTAGGACTAGTTCGTAGCGGTATTACCCGTTAGTTGTTCAGGTTTAGTTGAAAAGTTCCACCAACCGAGCTCCTCAGCCATCTCCATTAATCATGGTTTAGGCTTTAATTGGCGCAATAGGCGGCATAGGCCATTGGCCCGGTGCAGTGCCTCAAACTTGCACGCAATGGCAAGTTATTAAGTCATCTTTCAACAGAGAACCACGTGGTCGGGTTGCACCCCATCTGGGCTATTGGAGCCTAATCGCTAACCAGCTCAAAACAACCCAACATGGACTGGGCTTATTAAAACGAAGTGTACGGGCTAGACCATTATTAGAACCTCTTAGTGGAAATAATAATTCTAGCCCTTCACAAGGCCACAAATAATTATTTGGGCTTGTTTAATCAACGCAAAGCTAGTCCAATATACTCGCGCTATTAAACCAATAAATCAAATAACCACACATAGCTACCCAAATCATTAATGAGCTAATGAAAATGATAAAGGTTAATATATAGTTCTCAATAATAGTGCTAGGAAAAATCGTGCTCCTTACATCCTCCCCCTTATAAGAATTCCGTCCCCAGAATTTCAACATAAGGTCCCTCAAAAAGATGCGGATAATCAGCCCTCATCTTTTCCTCAAGCTCCTATGTAGCTTCTTCAAATGCGTGATTCCTCCAGAGAACTTTAACGAAATGAATGGTTTTATTCCTCAGCTTCTGCTCCTTATTATCGAGTATTTGGATAGGAACTTCTTCGTACGATAAGTCCCTCTTGACTTGAACTGGTTCATAGGGTATAACGTGCTTGTAGTCTGGTTTATATGGCCACAACACTGACACATGAAAAACATTGTGAATGTGCTCAAGTTCAGGAGGTAATGCTACCTCGTACGCCACTTCACCGACTCGTCTCAGAATCTCAAACAATCCTATAAATCTAGGGCTTAATTTACCCTTCTTACCAAAACGAATCTTCCCTTTCTAGGGAGATACCTTCAGAAACACAAAACTACCCACGTCAAAGTCTCGCTGTTGACGATGCAAGTCAGCATACTTCTTCTGACGGTCTTGGGCCGCTACCAGGCGATTTCTGATCAGCTTCACGGCATCTGCTGTTTGCTGCACCATTTATGGTCCTAGCAGTCTTCGTTCTCCAACCTCGTCCCAACACAATGGTGTTCGACATTTTCTTTCATATAGTGCTTCGTACGGTGGCATTCCGATACTAGCATGATAAATATTGTTGTAAACGAACTCTACTAATGGCAAGTGGTCCTCCCAACTGCCTTTCGAGTCTATTACGACCGCTCTGAGCATGTCCTCTAAGGTTTGAATTGTTCGTTTTCTCTAACCATCAGTTTGAGGGTGATACGTAGTACTCAACCTTAACTATGTCCCCATCCTTTCTTGCAAACTCTTTCAAAAATATGACGTGAAGCGCGGATCTCTATCCGATATAATAGATACTTGATGAGTGATTTTTATACCACGAATTAGTTACTTTTGACTTGATAAATTTGTATGTTCTTAGGTACTTTATGTTTATTTTTATGTATTTTTATCTATTTGTTATTCAATGTGGCTTTATATTACTTTTATATGTTGTTGTATTATTTGTATGTGTTTTTACGTTGTTTTGCAGGAGTTGAAATAAAGGCCCCTTGGATCGATGCGTTTTTGGCTTGAATTTGGCATTTCAGCTGCTTGTTTCTCAATTTCACCCATGATCCAATCCAAATCTCTCAAAACTCAAAGAAAGAAAAATGTAGATCTTTGTCTTAGCTTTCCAGAGCATCCAGAATCATCCAATTTGAAGTTTGTATGAGAGAGTTATGGTCATTTTACCATCGTATTTGTCATGAATTTTACATAGCAGTTGCTTCGAGCTCAATTTGAGACTTGCTCCGGCCATTATCTCGATGAGCTCTAGTTATGAAAGTTGTAGAGCTACTTCTTAGCTTTTCATAGCCTCTTAAACGCCTTAATCCGAGTTCGGACGAAGAAATTATGGGCATTTTTCCAACAGACGTCGAAGCTAGAAATCCAGACTCAGGGACCCTCGCTGCAGCGCGAATTCCTAGTGTAAATGGCCATGCTGCAGCGCGAACTAGCAGTAACCAAGGTCGTGCTTGATGCCGCAGCACGAGTTTCAGGCCAAATGTCCACGCCGCAGTGCCAAGCACGAATTCTGGGCAGAACATGGTTGTTAAATGCCTAACCTAATGACCCAAATGCAATTTCCTTCAATTGATCTGCAACCTAGGGGTAGAAAGGGAGAGAGGACAGAAGAGAAACCCATATTTTCTCTCATATCCATAGCTTAGCTTAGTTTATTTTCTCTTTAGCTTTGTAAATTGCTTTAGTTAACAACATAGATTAGGGAGAGGATTGGAATTCCTTGGAGCATCAAGAGCACTTACCAACATGGATTGGGAAGCATTATTGATTGGTTTTCTTGGAGATTGAAGAAGATTTGACAGAGTTTATTCTTCTCTAGTATTTCCTTTGATGTTGTAATCTATAAATGTTGTATTTATTACTACTTATGTTTAGCAGTATTGTGATCTAAATCTTTCCTATCAGGCAGAATCCGAATATCAGTGTCCACCACAATATGAGGTGACATCTCAGCTGGACCTGAGCCCTTCTATGAACTCTGAACTAGAAGAAGATAGAAGGCTTGAAGAGCTCCTTACCAACTTTATGGAGAGAAATGAGGTTCGAAAAGCAAACCAAGACGCCTCATTGCAAAATCTCGAGAGCCGAATGGGGCAACTCATCAATTCAATTATGAATCTACCACAAAATAGTCTACCTTTCGTTATTGATCACAACGAAGGGAGTGACGAGCATTGCACGGTGGATACACAAGGAAAAGGCGATGAGTCTCACAAAGCTGTAAAGGGATATGTCGAACTTTGCTTTGACAAATATGAGGATTCTGAGTTAGGAGAAGAGACAATCATGAGGGGTTATAAATTCAAGACTGATGAAAAGTTTGAAACCGCGCTCAAGGTTGTTGATATCCCAGAGGGCCCGCTAGTGCATAGAGAACAATTTCATTTTGATGAGAATGGAGAATTAGTGGATAACTCAAACAACGAAAAGTTCTTCGTGCTAATGGATGAAGTGAAATTTAGGGGTGGCCAATCATCTATGTCCGCTGTGAACATCAAGGAAAAGACCAATAGGCAGCATGATATGGTCATCTTTGCATATGAGCCAGACTGAAAGTAACTACGTAGAGTCGGGCCGTCGACTTTAAAACAAGCGCTCGATGGGGAGGCTATCCCATCTCAGTATCACTTTTCATTTTCATAAGTTTGTTTTCATCTAATTTTTAGCAGTTAGTAATATATTTGGTCATTGTCATGCTTTTGTTCGTTTTAGGATAGTAATGTGTGCGTTGCTATTTATAACACATTTCCTTTATTAAGCATGTTAGTAAGTAGGTTAGCCTATTTCTAAAAGATTTTGGTAACCAGTAGTTTTATATTAGTCTCAGTAGCCTTTTTGAGTAACCATGGTTTATTTAAATCCTAGTGGCTCCGTTGTTAGTATATAAACATTTTAGTAGAACTTCTGTCAATTGCATGAGATCTTTTAGAAGTGCGGTTTTAACATTCTTGTTCATGTATTTCTAAGTTCCACGGATATAAGTCTCTAACTTGTGATTTCTTATTTTGTGTTTGTAAGCATTTAGTTTTTAGTTATCGTTTGTTTTTGGTTAACGGTTTTATAGGCTATGTGTTGATTTGGGTTGCCTGCAGGAAACTTGCATAAATGCGGCTGAGCCAGCACTTACGCTGTAGCATGAGTTTATAAGGCAAACTTGGCACCGCAACACCAACACCGAACCCTCCCATGCCAAGACTCCACGCTGCAGCGGCACAAATTCACGCTGCAGCAACAACCAAACACAACATACTGGAGAGTTACGCTGCAGCATCGCCCTTTTTGCCTTCAAGTGACGCCGTAGCAAGCCTTTGTTATTCCGCATTGAAGCCTCACGCTGCAGCGTGAATTTACAAAGCAAGCATCACGCTGCAGCGCCATCAGCGAGTTTTTGTTTTTTTTTAAAAAAAATACATGCCATTCCCGGAGCCTCCCGTCTTCGCGCCATTTCCACCACCATCACCTACTACAGTGGAGGGCAATGAGGAGGGCGACGATGAGATCCCAGACGATGATAGCACAAATTGATTCTCCTTTCCACCTACTCAGCCACTGAGGGCATTGGTTATCTGAAGTTTGGGGGTGTTATCAGCTTTTATCAGCTTTTCTTATTTATTTTTGCTTATTATAGCTTTCATGTACTTGGATGCCATTAGTACTCTAGTATTGCGATCAGTACTTTTTGTTAATTGTTTTTGGGCTGCAAATTAGGTTATTAATTGTAGTTATGGATTATGACTATCAGGATATGCATGGAGTATGTATGAAGGTTTATTCCTTATTTCTATCCATGTTACAGTTTTAGTAGTTATCAATGGATGCATATCTATATTTATATTTTTGTGCCATGTTTAGACCCTATTTTGAGCATTTATTATTGTTAAGGTTTATTTATCTGGTTGGGCCGTGAGATGACTTTTGATTAACCCTATCTTGAACTATTTATCTAATTGGTGGGTTATTTTTAGTCAAAATTTTTGATTGTGGCCAGTGATATGCGTATGTTATGGCTTTGTCAAAGAGGTCAAGCGTTTATGAATGAGATTTTAGATAAATTTTTAGTTAAGATTGCTGTTGATCTTGTCTAGACCATCTAGCACATGCCAACTGTTATAGCTATTTATGCTTCTAATAAACTTATTAGGAATGTTCTGTGGAATTTTTGCATTAACTCTTTTTAGCTTAAGTGAGTCTATGATAGTAAGATTTAGATTCTTATGCAAGTTCGGATACATTCGTCGTGTTAGAGCATTTATAGAATAAAAAAAAAGAAGAAAAAAAGAAGAAAAAAGAAGAAGAAGAAAGAATAAGTTGAAAACCTCAGTTGACTAAGTTTAATTTTGTGGCCCTTGTTACTTGAGTTATTAGATCCTTTGAGGTGTTCTACGCCTAGTGCCCTAAAGCTATCTGGCTTGGGAGTCATTGATCAAAAGCTCGTTACGTGGGTAACTCTGAATAGCCTAATGTGATTAGACATTGCATAACCATGCTTGAGGTTGGATTAGTTAAAATATGTCGAATAAAATTCTAGTTTGGGTTAAGTTTGGCTACGTGGATAGTGTTACTTGAGTTATTAGATCCTCAGGGGTGTTCTACGCCTAGTGCCCTAAAGCTATCTGGCTTGGGAGTCATTGATCGAAAGCTTGCTACATGGGTAACTCAGCCTAAGGTAGCTGAATTTTGCACAAGTCAGTTCTAGCCGTTCTCATGCTAATACCGAGTGATCTGTTCTCGCATTTGTATCTTATTCTGAATTCTTGATGTAATTTGAGCGTATAGAGTTGGCATTTTTCTTTTCTTTTTTTGCAATTGTCTATGCGTATGAATTATAATTAGTTAGAACAGTTGGTAGTCACACACACGCACATATTGGGATAAGTAGCAGTCTAAACTAGAAGTTTGATTAAAGCCTTATTTATGACTTTGCTTCTCCTTTGAAATCGTCATTCTTATAATTGAGGCCGCAATGCTAGTATATAGTTGTTGGATGTGATTCACAGTTATATATTTACTTTTGATTTATAGGTAGTTTTGCTTGAGGACAAACAAAGATTTAAGTTTGGGGGTATTTGATGAGTTGTTTTTATACCTACGAATTAGGTACTTTCGACTTGATGAATTTGTATGCTCTTAGGTACTTTATGTTTATTTTTATGTATTTTTATCTATTTCTTATTCAATATGGCTTTATATTACTTTTATATTTTGTTGTATTATTTGTATGTGTTTTTACGTTGTTTTGCAGGAGTTGAAATAAAGGCCCCTTGGATCGATACGTTTTTGGCTTGAATTTGTCATTCCAGCTGCTTGTTTCTCAATTTCACCCATTATCCAATCCGAATCTCTCAAAACTCAAAAACAGAAAGTTGTAGATCTTTGTCTTAGCTTTCCAGAGCATCCAAAATCATCCAATTTGAAGTTCGTATGAGAGAGTTATGGTCATTTTACCATCAGATTTGGCATGAATTTTACATAGCAGTTGCTTCGAGCTCAATTTGAGACTTGCTCCGGCCATTATCTCGATGAGCTCCAGTTATGAAAGTTGTAGAGCTACTTCGTAGATTTTCATAGCCTCTTTAAACGCCTTAATCCGAGTTCGGAGGAAGAAGTTATGGTCATGTTTCCAACAAACGTCTAAGCTAGAAATCCAGACTCAGGGACCCTCGCTGCAGCGCGAATTCCTAGTGTAAATGGCCATGCTGCAGCGCGAACTAGCAGTAGCTAAGGTCGTGCTTGACGCCGCAGCGCGAGTTTCAAGCCAAATGCCAACGCCATAGCGCCAAGCACGAATTCTGGGCAGAACAGGGTTGTTAAATACCTAACCTAATGACCCAAATGCAATTTCCTTCAATTGATCTGCAACCTAGGGGTAGAAAGGGAGAGAGGACATAAGAGAAACCCATATTTTCTCTCATCTCCATAGCTTAGCTTAGTTTATTTTCTCTTTAGCTTTGTAAATAGCTTTAGTTAACAACATAAATTAGGGAGAGGATTGGAATTCCTTGGAGCATCAAGAGCACTTAGCAACATGGATTGGAAAGCATTATTGATTGGTTTTCTTGGAGATTGAAGAAGGCTTGATAGAGTTTATTCTTCTCTAGTATTTCCTTTGATGTTGTAATCTATAAATGTTGTATTTATTGCTACTTATGTTTAGCCTAAAAGCTATGAACTAAATATTTGGTCTGAGGTTATAATGAAACCCTTTGTTATTTGAATTGATTAACTTATCTCTTTGGTTGGCACCATTTGTTTTGGTTCAATATATCTGTGCTTAATGATTCTTGCTAAAGACCTTAGTGATGATTTTGGTAATCTATAAGAAATGGAAGTGGATTATAGATGCATGTCTAGATATGTTGGCATGTGATTAGGATTTGTCTATACCAATAGATTGCCTAATTTGTGTATATGATAGGAATATACTTATATGCCATGTGTGGCCTAATTGAGAACCTATGCTTTAATTCTCTGCTTTGAATAATTCGCATAGGAATGTGAGGATTATTACCTAGCTTTGATGATCTTTCCAGTTCTATTCCCTTTTGGGTATATCTTTGATAAGAGACGTTCATACTTACCTTGGAAGAAGGGTATGAATGCTTATGAGTTCTCGGTCGACATTCTGACGTGACCATTAGGCCAAAGAGAGATAGTTATGACGTTCGATAAAACATAGCACACCAAGTGTTCGACAGGATGCTTGTGTGGGGAAATAATTATAATCTTAGCTTGCAGCACCTTAGATACCAATCATTATCCATTTACTTGCTTTAACAATTAGAATTAGTTAGATTAATTACATATCTTCTTTTTAACTGTTTAAATAAGACTTAAGCGATATAAAGTCGGTACTTGGTAAATATTAGCAATAGTTCCTCGTGGGTTCGACACTCAACTTATTATTATATTACTTGTTAGACCGCGTATACTTGCGCGAGTTTTTCGGTTGCGAAATCGACCAACATGAGATTGTACCGTATCCTGATCGGTAGAAAATGAGCAGACTTGGTTAGACAGTCCACGATTACCCAGATGGCGTCTAACCCCTTTTGTGTCGGTGGAAGTCCTACCACAAAATCCACTTTGATGTGTTCCCACTTCCATTCCCAAATTTTCAATGGTTGAAGGAGTCCGCTCGGTCGCTGGTGCTCTGCCTTAACTCATTGGCATGTCAAATATCTGCTGACGCACTCTTCTACCTCCCTCTTCATACTCGGTCACCAAAAGTATGGTCGCAAGTCATGATACATCTTCGTGTTGTCGGGATGCACTGAGTACCTCGTACTGTGAGCTTCTGGGAGAATCTCTTCTCTTAGCCCTGGATCTAACGGTACCCAAATCCTCCCTTCAAACCTTAGCAGCTCTTCGCTATAAATCTTATACTTGAGCCCCCTTCGGAAATACGTTTATTGATACTACCACAATCTTCATCCTTTTCTTGAGCCTCCTTGATTTTATCTAATAACGTCGGGCTTGCTGTTACTGTACATAATTTCTCGTCTAACTCCATTGGGTATCTCACCTCCAGCTCCAGTCGTTCAAATTCTTTCACCAACTCCCCTTGAGTCGTCAGCATCAGGAACTTCTCCCTGCCTTTTCGGCCCAAGGCGTCGACTACAACATTTGCTTTGCCCGGATGGATGGTAAAGCATCTCACAATCATAATCTTTGATCAATTCCAACCATCGGCGCTATCTCATGTTCAGCTCCTTCTGAGTGAAGATATACTTTAGACTTTTGTGGTCCGTGTATATCTCACACTTCTCTCCATATAGGTAGTGCCTCCAAACTTAAAGGCTTAAACTACTGCGGCCAACTCCAGGTTATGAGTCGGGTAACCCTTCTCATAATCCTTCAGCTGACGTGACGCGTATGCAATGACCTTGTCATGCTGCATCAGCATACATCCAAGACTTTTGTGTGACGCGTCGCTATATACTATAAAACCTCCAGTGTTGTCTAGTAAAGCCAACACCGGCGCTTGACTAAGTCTCTTTTTCAACTCTATACAACTTTCTTCACATTTCTCTGTCCAAACGAACTTAACTACTTTTCTGGTAAGATTAGTCAATGGCGATGATATCTTAGAAAAATCCTGGATGAATCTCCTATAGTATCCCGCTAATCCCAAGAAACTCCTAATCTCCGTTGGCGTCTTCGGTTGTTCCCAATTAATAACCGCTTCTACTTTTACTTGATCCATCAAAACACCACTCTTGTCAATGACGTAACCTAGAAACTGCATTTTCTGCAACAAAAACTCACACTTAGATAACTTCGCATACAACTTCTCTCTTCTGAGAGCCTCCAATACAATCCTTAAGTGTTCCGCATGCTCCTCCTCTGACTCCGAATACACCAAAATGTCATCGATGAATACGACTACGAACTTGTCCAAGTACTACTTGAACACTCTGTTCATCATATCCATGAATACCATTGGTGCATTCGTTAATCCAAATGACATTACCAGAAACTCGAAATACCCATAACGAGTTCTGAATGCCGTCTTTGAGATATCCTCCTATCTAACCTTCAGTTGGTGATAACCCGTTCTCAAATCAATCTTTGAAAAGTACTTTGCTCCCTTGAGTTGGTCGAATAGATCATCTATTATGGGCAACGGATACTTGTTCTTAATCGTAACTTTGTACAACTCGCGATAGTTGATACAGAGCCTCATCGGTCCATCTTTCTTTTTCACGAACAGAATTGGCGTTCCCCAAGGTGACACGCTCGGTCTGATATAACCCTTGTCTAACAGTTCCTATAACTGAACCATCAGCTCTTTCATCTCTACTAGTGCCATTCGGTAAGGCACCTTGGATATCGGTGCCGTCCCTGGTACCAAGTCAATCACAAATTCTATCTCTCTAACTGGCGGCAAGCCTGGTAATTCCTCTGAGAAGACGTCGGGAAATTCCTATCTGACCCAGCTCACTCCCTACTCTTTGAGTGTCAATCATATAGGCTAGATATCCCACGCAACCCTTCCTTAGTAATCTCCTCGCTTGTATCATCGTCAGACAATAAGATTGTCTCGGCGATTTACTACCATAGAATACGACCTTTGATTTTTCTGGAGTTTTCAGGTGTATGCACTTCTCCCGACAGTCGATGACTGCTTCGTGACTCGATAACCAATCCTTCCCAAGGATCACATCGAATTCTCCCAAACGAATTGGTATCAAGTTCATGCTAAGCTTAAGCCCTCTCAAATCGATGTAACAATTCCTATGAATGTAGTCTACATGAATAATCGCTTGGTTGGCTACTTCTACGTTCATAGGGTTTTCTAATCTTTCACGAGGTAAGCCTAATTGTTTAGCAAACTCTTCGGAAACAAAAGAGCATGTAGCACCCGAATCAAATAACACGTAGGCATTGACAGTATTGATTGGGATAATACCTGACACTATGTCCTTCGCCTGCACCGCATCCTGCACAGTCATGTTGAATGTGCGCGCTGTTGGTCGACTTGCTTGATTTGCGGGTCGTCCGATGGTTAGCTTGTTATTGTTGTGGTTGTTGTTATTGTTGTTGTTTCGGTTACCGCTAGCCCCATCGCCCTTCTTCTTCGGGCAATCCCTATTCAGATGATCCGATGCTCCACACGAAAAACATCCAGCCTTCTTCCCGTTGGGGCACTGAGAAGCAATGTGTCCCAACTGTCCATAGTTAAAGAAAATACCCTTCCCCCTCATGCATTCACCGAGGTGACTTTTTCCACAGTTGTTACACTTATTCCCCTTCTTAGCCTCCTCTCTAGCCCTGTTGCTTCCAGAGATTTGGCTATCACTACACTTCCTCTTGTTCTGATTGCTACCTCCACTACTACCTCCTTTGTTACCCTCCTGGTTCTTCTTCTTGTCCTGGTTGTATTTGATCAACGCCTCACTTCCTCCTTCCGCGATGATCGCCCTCTCTAGCAGAGTCTAAAACGTGTTACTCTGCAGTACTGCAACTCGGCTGAAGATCCACGGTTTTAGTCCCTATTCAAACCTTCTTGCTTTCCTGGCCTCAGTATCAACTTGGTGAGGTGCAAATCTGGCCAACTCATTGAACCTTGCCACGTATTCGGCGACCGTCATGTTCCCTTGCTTGAGTTCTAGGAATTTTACCTCCATATTTATTTTCATACTCTCTGGGAAGTAGTTTTCGAAAAACAACTCCTTGAAGCATTCCCACGAAATCACTCCTTCCCCGACAAGACCCCTATTGGCCTTCCACTAATAGTTAGCTTCGCCCTTCATCATGAAGGTAGCGAATCCAGTCCTCTGCTCCTCGACCACTCGTGCGAGCTCGAAGACTTTTTCCATCTCTTCTACCCACGACTGGGCTGCGATCGGGTCTAAGGTTCCTCGGAACTCTGGAGGTCCTACTAATTTAAAGTCCTTGAAGCTAGCCAAGTGTCGAGTTGGCTGCTCCACTGCTGGTGGGGGTCTGTTCTGCAGGGCCTCGGCCAACATATCGGCAAAAGCTCTCATCGGGTCGGTTTGACCCTGAGTGTTATTAACCGACTCCTCAACCCTTTGGTTTCGTGGCTGTCTCTTCGGCGGCATGGTCTGCCACAAAGCAAAACGTTATATTATCACTTCGATTCTGAGTCCTTATGCAACACTTTATTGACGTAAGCAAAATAAAGCATAGGCATCTATCAAACACATTTGAAAATAAGCAACTTCATTTATATTCATATACCACTGTTTTAGTACAAAAATACCTAACACGTGGAATACTTCTATAAATGCCAAAGGCACAGCCTTTCAACTGCTACCTATCCCTAAATGAACAAAAGTAGGGATTCACAACATACTGCCCCTCTGATTAGAACAGCTGACGGGGTTCTAACACTATCCCGTGCATATAACCTCGCACAAGGATTTACAACAAAAGGTGCCCCTATCATGAACAAAAGTGAGAACTACAGGGCCTAATTTATCACATCAATCGGCGCCGAACCGAACAGATGGGCTAACTCTCTTCGGCGGAATACCTCTGGTCTCTCATGTTCCCGACGGCGAGATCCAATGTAACACTTAAGGATTCAATCCAAACTGCCCTCACCTGGACTTCTCTTTCTAGTTGATCTACCCTTCTAGCAGACCGAACCCATGCTTCCTCAACGCGGATCTTGTCTGCTATCTCCCAATTGAAATCGGCCCTCATGGCCTCGAGCACCACCTTCAGTTTTGCCAGTTCTAATTCTGCCTGATCCTTCTTCTCCCTTAGTTCAGTATTTCGGGCGACTAGCTGATGAAATAATGGCCCTACTTGCTGGGCCGAAGTCGTATAACCTTCTAGTTGCGCCTTGAGTCTTTTCATCTCATCTTCCAACTGATAAGCTATCTCTTTATATTGATCCTCCATACTCTTATGAATCCCGTTATGCTCTTCCAGGTCTCGGACTCTCTCCTCTAGCTCCGAGTTCCTATCGGCCAATTGGTCTACTAAATAGTTCTCAGTTGGGATCTCTTCGGGCGAAGGATAATCCTCCCCCTCTTCCATTTCTTCGGTGACGATGTGGTCCTCCCTGGACTCAGCTTCGGCATCGTGACTACCCGATCTCATCACCCTTCCTCTGACGGGTTCTTCAGACTCGGCTAAATAGTCCTCATCCTCTTTGGGTTCGAACTCTACTGGTGCCGCTGGCTCAACTACTAACTATTCAGAGACCACATGTACATCCGTGATCTCCTCTTCCATAGCTACAAGACTCGGCTCTCCTATCTCCGTCATCCTATAACATACCAACAGACGTCATCAAAACCTCAATAAACATATCCATTGATGAAATGAAAGATATTTTATCATACACCGCATCGGCTGGATGAGTTCTTCCACGACTCATCTCCAATCCTATAAGACTCAATGAATCTTCTCGATCCAAGTCCTTGCGTACTCAATACGAGTTTAATACTAAGGTTATAACCTAGGTTTCGCGATCCTAAAGTTTATAACCTACAACTCTGATACTAACCTATGACACCCTCAAATTCAGGTACCAAATACCCGAACTTGGTGCTAACGATCTATAACATCCAAACACCTTCAAGCAACATATGACAACTAAATGCGGAATAAATAATCATATATCGATCATTTTGAAAGGTTTACATATGGGTCCCAAGGTCTATAACCTTATATAGCTATAACGCGAAATACAAAGAAACAACTAACGTAGCTTGAAATACAAAAGGGCCGAAGCCTAGACAAAACATAATAATGGACGGCGCGCCCATCCGAAGCCTAGTACTTCACCTTCTCCTTGCCCTTATCTCTACTCGAGCACTCGGGCTGAACTGAAATGTTTCATAATATAACAAGGGTGAGCAACGATTTTGCTCAGCAAGTTTTAAATAAATGAGAGGGATATATCATGAATGAATATGAATAACAATAGCATAATTTCAACAATTAACCGAAGAAAACAAGCGAACAACATAATCAAAGTTCAAATAAAGAAATGAAGACTGATTATTTACTGCCAATAGTCCAAGATAGACTATGAACACACGCTAAGGCATCAGCCACATTGTCTGACCCTTATTAGGTTGCCAACTAGAGAGTAAGTACTCAAGGGGATCAGCCTCTTGTAACCATGAATATGCATACCATTTAACTCTGACATGTACCGTCTTTCAGATAATTAGGTTACATCCCTATCATGGGGTCGTTCATCTCAGTCTAAGAATTCATCCTAATAACGGGTTTGGATAGCTTTTTAAGTAATTATCATGCACATGCCTAGCCGAACAAGTGGCTTAGGCTTCTCTTTGAACAGTGCATGAATAGCCGAAGCTTTATGTTAGTACAGTTCAACCACGAAATCTGAGAACAAATGTACAGTGTGCGAATGCCAACGATATCGGGGTGGAATAATTCTTAAAGCAATTAAACCACTTAACACGTACTGGGAAATAGAGTTCAAACTTAATTTGAAGAATTTGCAACATAATATCAGAACCATCATATAATACGAAGGGTATAATGGTTCAGAATTTCAAAGTGGTGTAAGTTAGGAAGCATAGATATGCACAGCAGTACAACAAACTGTATAGAAGAATACTAACAAGGATATACACAATAGTATAACAATTGATCCAAAAGCTCAAAGTGCAGGAACTTGCTCAATAATACTTGCACAACAACAATATATCAAGATAAGTTGGTAGAAGTCAAGGGAACTTGCACAATTAAAGAGTGAAGTTCAAAAACTTGCCTGAATCGCTGCTTAACAATTTTCTCTACGTTTCTGTTTGGTAAGTACCCTACAACATATGATTCATTCGCTGATTAGACATAGCTATGCAGAAATAACATACCTAATAGATAAATATGAGCGACTCGCACTATCTATCCCATGGACCATTCCAACACTCTACTGTCCGATAGGACAGTTCCACGATCGGTGAGGAGGTAGTACCATCGACAGGGTCCATTCTAAGATGGCCGAAGGGTTCGGCTATCTTACTCTACGGATGCCGAATGGCTTTAGGGTCCCATCGGGATTCAGAAATAGTTCAAGGTATTAGTCGATTCAGGATAGTATTGGGTCTTACCAACTCTCTACCGACAAGATTTCGGCTCCTAATCGAAATCGTTCATAGTTCGGGGATCCCTTCGGGATCGGATATGCCTCGAGTCTGGCTTCGGCAAACCAGAGGTCTGGGTCTCCTTGTAACTTTAAGACTTCGGCTTCGGGTTATGACTTTGGAAGTCGGGTCCGGGCCTTACAGATATCGGGGGTTTGGCTTCGGGTCTAATATTGAACTAAACCCAGAGCAAAGGCTACTGCCTTCAGGTTTGACTACAGATTCCTCTACAAAAATTATCTTACAGTCTCGTAGTATACTTCGAGTCTGGCCGACCCTTCTACTGACAAAATCTTGGCTTCAACTCAAGGTCGGAACCTTTCATGGGTTGAGAGTCTCTTTGGGGTCGGACGTGAGTTTGGTTTGGCTTCAAGGAACCAAACGTTTAGATCTCACTATCGTTATAAGGCTTCGACTTCGAAGGTCAGGTTTAGACATTACTGATACTAGGGGTTTAGGTCTGACGACTATTCTCCTACCAAGGTTTGACTTTAGATTCCAGTTTGGAAATCACTCCACAGCCTAGGGTCAGGTAACTACCATTATCTAACTCTGTTACTTAGGTCCATGAGTTCGGGGTGAGGTGGCGGCCCTCACCGGACGACTTCGGCGTCCCCATCCGACTCTTAACATCTTGTTCGGATATGCTAACTAAGGTCTATACTATAACTCGGGTTTAAGTCATGCTTCGACTATGTATTAAAATGACACAAGACAATTTAACTACTCTGTAACTACAAAGCTTGGTATCGCCACAACGACTCAACCTGTGATAGTCGACTCATCTAGCACTGACTTAGTGAAAGGAAATCCGACCGGACAAGGGAGATAAATGCTGAGAATCAAGAGAAAGAGTCTTACCTCTTCTACTGTCCGACTGCTAACCCTCTAGCTTTCGAACTCTGATTATCCCTCCGAACGGCAGAAATACCTCTCAAAGTAAATCTTACCGCACTATCTCTCTATAGGATCTGTATCGAATAACTCAGCAAGCTTTCTCAAAAGAACAGGGTCTCTATTTATAGGAAAATATTACCCCGGCGATGGTCATTATTCAGGCGTTCGGACTAGTTCGTAGCGGTATTACCCATTGGTTGTTCAGGTTTAGGTGAAAAGTTCCACCAACTAAGCTCCTCAGTCATCCCCATTAATCATGGTTTAGGCTTTAATCGGCGCAATAGGCGGCATAGGCCATTGGCTCGGTGCAGCGCCTCAAACTTGCATGCAACGGCAAGTTATTAAGTCAGCTTTTAACAGAGAACCACGTGGTCGGGTTGCACCCCATCTGGGCTACTGGAGCCTAGTCGCTAACCAGCTCAAAAAAACCCAACATGGACTAGGCTTATTAAAACGAAGTGTACGGAGTGGCCCATTATTAGAACCTTTTAGTGGAAATAATAATGCTAGCCCTTTACAAGGCCACAAATAATTATTTAGGCTTGTTTAATCAACGCAAAGCTAGCCCAATATACTCGGGCTATTAAATCAATAAATCAAATAACCACACAGAGCTACCCAAATCATTAATGAGCCAATGAAAATGACAAAGGTTAATATATAGGTCTCAATAATATTGCTAGGAAAAATCGTGGTCCTTACAATCAACGTATTCTTAGAAATCTTCAACACCTGAACAATAATTGTGAAGCAGCTTCGAATAAATAAGAACAACAGTTTCCTTTCATTTATCAATTTTTGAAACGACATATTGACTAGTCCTCAAGACATTAATCTTTTCTCTCTGTTCCTTCATAGTTTTGACATTACCTATGTCTACTTCATTATCATAACACAACATGTGTTTAGTTCATCTCTTGATTCTTAACTCACTTATATAAAGTTCTACTCTCATATTTATACCAGTTTTTTTATGAACTTCAATGTCTTACACTCATACTTGTCTAGCCGAAAACAATTGGCATCGACACTTCTCTTACATAGTTTGTGAATAACAGAACTTTAGTATATTGAACAGTTCAATAACAAAACAACGCATCTCAATAGCACATAACTTGAGTAAGGTTAGGAAACTTGCATTCAATACATAAATCGAATGAGAGTTAGAAACTTGCCTGATAACGTCTCTTATACTTACGCTAATTCTGCATCTCACGTTCAACCTATATAATTCATGAGATCGACATACAAATTAGTCATCACATGACTCTTACTCTAGTTCACCTTAACTAGCCTTTAAATATCAACCTAAATTCGTATTTTTAACTTTTTCAATAATTGATTTCCAAACATGTTTAATCCATAATTACGTCCAACAAACCTCGGAATGGGCTCAACTTTAGACCATGAACTATTTATAACATGGCCTAACTACCCTCATAGGTCTCATGAATTAAAAAATTTACATATACAAAACCTTATTTTTAAGGTCGAATTCCTGAATGTCTTGCAGTTTGTAAACTACAGGACCCCGACTTGCTTAAATGACCATAACTTCTTCGTTTCAAAACATTTTTGGGTGATTCTTAATTTTGTTTTTAGCTTAATTTAAGAGCTTTCTCTTGATATAAATATCACATATGAACTCCTTATACATTAAGAGTTATGGAGTTTACAAAAGTAGATTAAAAACTGCTCCCGCAGAAATATTGGCAGCTAGACCCAGCAGCACTAAAATAGCCATAACTCTTTCATGCGAAAATATTTTTCAATGATTCTTGAGTCTATTCTCATTAAAATTTTCCCCTTTACAACCTTCTTTTATATATCAGAAGCATATTCTGACTTTACAGTTTCGAAAAATGGGTAGAAAGGTCAAAAGTGTGATTTGTTCAAAACTTCTTCATTTCATTTGATAAAACATGATACCACAAACATCAAAATGTTATGTTATCATGTTCTAACACTCAACTAACTTCAATAACATAAAAATAACTAAATTATAAACCTACTTATATAGAGTTTTATGATATCTTCTCAAGAACACGAAGAACACGAAGAACATATGAAAACTAAGTTCCATCGTTCTTCATTTCGATTACTTAAAACTTGATGACACAAGCATTAATTAGCTAGGCCACCATATTCTACCACTTTATAACATCAAATAACAAAATTATAAACCTACTTATATAGAGTTTTATGACTTTTGCTCAAGAACAGATGAAGAAACACTTAGTCGAAAAAGATCTTATATGGTAACCACTTATGTTCTTGAGCTTTTGGATATTATACATGAAATAATTTAGGCATTATAATAGCTTACATATGTAATTATAAGACTTTATAATTAAAATTACATAAGCTTACTTATACAATAGATTTGCTTAAGAACACATGTAGAAACACTTAGCCGAAAAAGATCTTATATGGTAACCACTTATGTTCTAGAGCTTTTCGACTATAAAATGAAAGAAAATTGAATATAACAACGACGAGGGATTCTACCTCTTATAGTTGCAAGTTTTAACTATTTCTTTGCAAGTTCAATACATGAAATATATATCTAGAGAGTAATTTTCCTCTTTGATTTTGTGAATTGGTAAGTTTTTTAAGCCTGCAAAGCTTCCTATTTATATGTTAGGTAGAGTTAGGGCAAAATAGCCTTTTTACATTAATCCATGACATCATCACCTGCATCATTGTCCTTTGTGACATCATTACTTACATTTTCATCCAACGTGACATCATCGCTTGCATCATCGTCCAATGTGACATCATTATGACATCATGATGACATGTGCTACTTTGAAGATGATGTCATGGTTACATCATGCTTGCATCTGATTGATCGAAAATAATTCACTTGGATTCCTAGTTACATATTCATATATACTTCGTATTTTACTCGTATTATACCTCGTATTAATCTCGTATTCTATCGTATAATATTTCGTATTATACTCGTATTTATTCTTGTATTTTATCGTATAATATATATTTCGTATTATAAGAGTATTTATTCTTGCATTCTTCATTTTTAACTTCTGAAATTCACCCCACAGTCGAAAAACTATGTTTTTCGTTTTCTAATTTTATTGGATATTCCATCTTTCCTCGTAATATTAACATTCGCGTATTCTTTGAAAAATCGAAAAGACGCAAAAGCTTTTTTAGGTGAATAGTGTTTTCGGCGACTATTTATCAGAAAATAGTTAGATGATCAAAAATCTATAAAAATATATTTTTCGTCTTTTCCCTATTTCGTCTTATTAGCTTACACGTTTTTCTAGAAAAACTTTTATTGGATAATATATTTTTTACAACATATTACCGATAGATTTTGAAACGGAATGTCATTATGACATACACATCTTTCCAAGAAGCTTAGGTTATTCTAACCCTTAGGTTTCATCAGGTGAATAGTGTTATTTCGTCTTTTTCTCGGGAAAATTTTTATTTTCTCATACGAAACCCTAATTCATTTAAACGTAAACACAATTTAGGTCATAATTTGACCTTTAAACATATATAATCACAATTACACATCAAAATATTTAGATATTCATATTAATAAACCCAAATAATAGATTGTACGAATTTTCGGGTTGTCACATTCTTCCCCCCTTATAAGAATTCCGTCCCCAGAATCACTATTACAAGATTACAGCAAAAAGATAAGGATAAACTAAATTCTTCATCTTTTTCTTCCTTGAGTTCCCACATAGCTGATTTGGTATTGTGGTTGCTCTATACTACCTTTATCTAAGGTATTATCTTACTTCTTCAAAATTTTAGCTAGGGTTTGTCTGCTCACACTCTTTTCCTTACTACTACTTCTTCTATCTGCGCCTTTCTTCGGACAATTTTTAGCGTGAAAATTCAACGATCCACAAACATAACACCCATTTTGCGTTGGATTAGGGCAATTAGGAGAGATATGTCCCCCTTGCCCACAATTGTAGCATGCCTTCTTAGGTTTCCTACATACCCCCTTATGGTTCTTCCCACAATTCTCACACTCTTTAACTCTTTTCTTCAGGTTTCTTTGCTTATCTTTAGACTGGCTAATATTCAATTTCCTCTTATGGCATCCCTCAACTCTATCCCTCTGTCCTTCCTGACTATTTTGGCTTAATGCCTTATTTCCTCCCTCAGCTATTATAGCCTTTTCTAGGATCGTCCCAAATGAGTCGATTTGTAACACTGATAATTTATCGTAGAACAAAGGGCTCAACCCCTTGCTGAAACCTACGCACCTTCCTCTCTTCCGTGTCCACTTGATGTGGAGTAAACCACGCCAGTTCGTTGAACTTGGCAGCATATTGGGGTACCGACATGTCCCCTTGTTTCAACTCTATAAATCTTATCTCCATCTGACTCTGCGTACTCTTGGGAAAGTAGTTCTCGAAGAACAACTCCTTGAACCTTTCCCACATCAAAATCCTTTCACCGACCCTATTCTATTTACCTTCCCACCAGAAATTAGCCTCTCTCTTTAACATATAGGTAGCAAAAGCCATTTTTTGCTTCTCTCCGACTTTGGCGATTTCAAATGCCTTCTCTATCTCCTTAATCCATGATTGAGCCTCTATAGGCTCAGTGGTCTCCTTAAACTCTGGAGGTCCCACACTCTTAAAATCCATAAAATTTACTTCAATGGGGTTTTTATTTAAAGCCCCTACTACGGGTTCTATGAATTGTTGCATCGAATTCACTTGATCCCTATCTTCATTATCTGTCTCTCCTTGATTTCTTCTCGGCGACATTATTTTATTTATTAAAAATATATTATTTTCTCATCCTTCATTTTAAAGTATTCATTATTAATGCAAAAATTTACTCATCACATAACACATATTAATACATATATTTATATTAATATGTATCTCATAATATATCATACTTTATAACTATAGCTTTCTGCTATTCTATTGCTTCAAGAAGTCCTATAATTCTTGGACTTAATCTTCCTTTCTTACTTCCAGAGCTTTCTAGATTAAATGGCCTCACTTGTGCCTGATCTACCTTGACATTGCCTATGTCTATTTGGTTATAACAATGTTTGTGTCTATTTGTAATGTGGCACTATCAGTGTCTGTCTTATTATGACACCGCCAATGTCTTTTTTATTTTGACACCGCCCGCATTTGTTTTAACACCGCCAATGTTTGTTTTATTTTGACACCGTCGATGTCTATTTTATTATGACACCGCCTGTGTTTGTTCTTCTATGACACCTCATATGTCTATCTTAACTCCTTATGAACAATACCTCTAATATTAGGGTTGCTCGTTTCTTAGTTACTACCACAATTATTTGTTGGGGTATAGCTACTAGCTCCTTATCAATAACCTGATAACCTCTAATTTATTCTTTTAACATCTTTTGATCAATTTAATATCTTGATTAACACATAGCAATTAACAGCTTTTACTTCTTTAAGACTTGCAATATAACGCTTTGCTCCTAGAACGTACCATACGTTACGAGTTCAGGAACTTACCACAATAGTATGAGTTTAAAAACTTGTCATAGCAATATGTAGTTCAAGAACAAATCAAGAACCGTCCATATGCTTATGGGCTCAAAAACCTACCATACGATTATGAGTCACGAACCTACTATAAGTATGAGTTTTAAGTACTAACGTATATCTCTAAAACTCGCAACTTAACTCGTAATAATATATATTCATTATTATCACATAGCACATATTTTATTTTACCTTTACTTCTGTTGATGAATTTTCTTAATTCATCTCTTAAAACTCTATCTGAGTTTATCTCCTTACTATCTTCATCATTCCTCCCAGATTATAGCCTAAGTTTCCCCACCAAAGGTTTATAATCTATCAGCTTTGATACCAACTGTAAAGCCCCCGAAATCCGGGTCTACCTTAAAACCCGGGTTCGGTGTGTCACGGTACTATTCATTCAACATAAACACCCATAAAGTCTTAAGACATCAATGTAACCTCAATATATTACAAAATATCACTTCTAATCTCAGGTTCTAATACCTTTACATCTTTAGTACATACAAATAATGATCTATAAATGATTTATCTATTACAACAATACATAGGTGACTTTTCTCCGCCACAACAAATACATATAAAATTAGCATATATTCTTCAAATTAAATACTTGATATCTTCTTTAGTCTTCATCGGATTCCACGGTTCGTTCTAGCTTTGCTGAAAATATTTTATTTAAAGCAGGGGTGAGCATTCGATTGCTCAGCAAGTATAACAGTTGAATAAGCAATCAACAATAAAATGAATATCAACGTATTCTGAGAAATCTTCAACAACTGAACAATAATTGTGAAGCAGCTTCGAATAAATAAGAACAAAAGTTTCCTTTTGTTTATCAATTTTTGAAAAGACATATTGACCAGTCCTCAAGACATTAATCTTTTCTCTCTGTTCCTTCATAGTTTTGACATTACCTATGTCTACTTCATTATCATAACACAACATGTGTTTAGTTCATCTCTTGATTCTTAACTCACTTATATAAGGTTCTACTCTCATATTTATTGTAACGATCGGGAATTTTAGATGTCCTTGTAACCCGAGTTATGTATGAATAAAATGAATTATTATTATTATCATTATTATTTTTATATTAATCTATACTACGTGTTTAGAATTGTGTTACAGCCTAGAAAATGTGCATATGTTAAATTTTATATGTTGTTGTGTCGTTAGAGTGAATATATCGATTTTGCAAAAATTCAGAAAATCACTATTAGCGGGACCCGCTTCCTAAGGCACTATTCACGAGCACTATTCACACCCGAACTTTTTCGTCTATTTCGATTTTTATTAATTTAGATGAGGCATATATGTTGAGGATTAATTTTTCCAAGTATCAGAAATTTTATTGGAGCTGATACGTGATTTAATCCGTATCCGAAATGTATAGTATGGGTGTTCCGAATAAATGGACAAATCCCATAATAAATATTTTTATGTGTCCCAATAATTTATGGGAGTACCCATTTTAATTTTGGGTAGAATTATTTACCAAATTTGGTACAAAAGTGGGAGTATTCGGGTATTTTTATCTGTATATTTTGATTAATCGGAGAGGCAATTAAGCCTCAACCAATCAGGAGAGAGCATTAATTATATTAGACAATCAAATAAGGGGGAATAAACCGTTACAGTACACTAGACTTGGGTTGTTAACTATTCACAAGACATCCTCCTCAAATACATTTTCAAGAGCTTGGGTACTCCATTTTAGCTCTTCCAATACATTCCTTCTCCTCCCGAAGCCACTCCACCTTATCTCCCATCAGCTCATTTTCCTTCTCATTCAAACCATCAGCATACTTCCTATTTGCAAGCAAGGAGAGAGCTACATAGAGAGAGAAAGAAGGAAGTAGCAAAAGAGAAGGAGTATTCGGGAAGAAGAAGAAGGAAAGCAAGGAAGGAGGGAGAAGAAGGAGATGGGAAGCAAGAGGGAGTCCAAGAGCACTCTAGCAACCATCCCATCCTACACAAAGCAAGCAACAAAGAGTTAATCACAAACCACAACCATTTCTTCTCCAAGTGAAGTTTTCATGAGTTTTGTTTTGCTTTCATGCTTGCGGGTTGGATTTTGTTGATGTTCGTTGTTGTTGGTTGTGTTGAATCTACCATGGAGGTTCTTAAGAATCTATATAAACCATTAACACCCTCAAAGTGGAACAAAAACAAGGAAAGATCCGAACCTTGACTTAAAGGATGAACTTTGGACATTTTTGGACTTTTGGACCTATGGACTGTTAGAGGACTGTAAAGCCTTCATGGAGTAATTATCTAAATTGTTTGTTGTTATAATATCGTACTTCCCTGAGTTGTGAAGATAACCTAGTTGGAATGAATCAAAATGACGTTGTAATGAAGTCACAGTTGCCATTTGTGTGAGATATTTCATGACTGCGAAAAATAGAGTATCAATGTTGTGCTTTGGCTAAGGATTTGGCTGTGTTAGTGTTTATGGGTCATCTTGCATTTTTGATATGTTGTAGCCCCGTGTCTTAGGAATCCATAGAGTCCGTAACGAACCAAATTGATAGAGTATAGAGGGAGATAGGGAGGCTGGAGCGAGCGTAGGTGTGGCAGTTCGCGGTTCTGCAAGAGCTGCAGAACTGCTACTGCATGGCGCTGTCCGTGCTTGGACCGGGTTGGGCAGGCCGGACCGGGTCGGGCCGGATCGGGTCGGACCCATTAAAGTTTTCCCCCGAGTCTAAAACTTATATTTTTGTACGAAATGATTAAAAACACTTATAACTTGTTAAAGCCTTATGTGCTTAATTTTGTACTAGTGTCAACCGAAGTGATGCGGTCTTAAGGCGTAATTGAATAAACTAATTGCAAATTACGCTTGGTTTTCAGTTGGGCAGCCGCTCGCTCAGCGGGGAGCGAGACCCCCGACTGGGTAAGCGTAGTAGCAATCAATATATTTTAATGATGTGATGATTGTAATCAACCTAGTCCTTATGTGACTAATATTTACGATGATTTTAATGAACTATGTAGGATATTTTGACGGACGATTAACGTCAAGATATTAACGCACGTACAAGGCAAGTTTCCTAACTCATACAACTCATATTTAATTGTGCGAGTTTTCCTTACTCGATTTATTTATTGGGCAAGTTTCGAATTCATTTATCTATCGAGCAAATATTATTTATTGAGCAAGCTTATTGAGCTTCTTGACTCCGTTCAAATTACTTATCAATTTAGCAATTAATGTGCTAGTATTCATACTTCTATTCAAGTATTGCAATGAAAGCCCATTTCATGCAATGTTATATATTGTGTGATTCCAAAGATTACGAATTTTTATTCATTCAAGATATTTTTAATGCTATCATGCATGTTGTTGAACCTTAAAGTTCTTTATTCCATAGACTGTTTAAAAGCTATGTCAAGGCTAATTGTTTCAGCTAGACACTTATTGATTTGGTTACTAAAGTGAGGTTAAAGTCCTCCAACTATTATTGTTGTTAAGTAAAATTGTCCGATCAAATTGTTTTGGTCTGGACTCCCATGTAAAGCTGAGTGGAACAACCCTCACAGCAGGGGAAATTGTATAAACATCGGGGAACCGACACGCGCGTAAATGGAAAATGTAAGGCTTATGCATAACGCCAGGTATTTTAGGCTGATCACCTATTGTACCAGTTTGTGGATTATCGGATGAATTTCCAGTAATTCTAGAATAGAGTTCTGTGCCTTGGTGCACCCTCAGTATTGAATAGTTCCCTTCTTCGGAAAACTTTGAAATCCTTGGATACGTCAGAAACCCTTCGGTCCTTAGCGACCACTATAACGGTGATAAAAAGAAGTTGTTTATTTCCTTGGTTCAGATAAATTTTTACTCTTGTGAGCAATACAATTATTCTTGTGATTATTCATTGCTATTATACTTGCGGGGCAAATTGTTGCTCACCCCTTGCTCTCCTTAAAAACATTTCAGTTAGTGCGGCACGTGGCGAGAGCTCAGGAAAAGATAAGGGAAAGGGGAAAGCTACGGAGTAGTTGTAATTTGTTGTTCTAGAATTACCGTTTGTATTAAGACTTATTATTGACGTCGTGTATTAAGACATATTTACCCTTTTGTATTATGTTATGTTTTGTAATAGTATTGGTTTCGAGACTTGGGACAGGTTTATTTATGTTATATCAATGTAAATATTCCTTTATTCCGCTATAAGTTATCGATTGTATCATTTTGGTATTGGATAGTGATGAACCAGGTTCGTGGCTCAGGTGACCCGGATTTGGGGGCATCACAAGTTGGTATTAGAGCCTTAGGTTATAAACCTTTAGAGAGAGGTCTTTAGGCTATAACCTTAGGAAGTGTATAGAGAATAAGAGCAGACAAAACTCCTGTAGAGTTTTACGTGACAAAGACTTATCTTAGAGAGCCTGTAGTGTTATAAGATATATCTTCATTCCATACAATGAACTTATATTTTGTTGAAAGACTAATAAGAGTTTGCTTGTTTGTGGTTGTGCTTGTAGGATGTCAAACACAGGAGAACCTAGTAGAGTCGCAGAAGAGGAGCCACGTGACATCCATGTGGTGTCCGAGACACTGCTGATGGTTGAGCCTATTCTAGGTATTGCCCCTGCTGAGGAGGAACCCGAGTTGGAGTCTGACCCGGAGGAGGACCCAGAAGATGAATGGGAGGAGGTGCCCCCTGTTGACACCACATTTTTGATGGAGATGTTGGACGAACGTACCGACCTCGTTCTCGATCAAGCAAATAGGATCCATGAGTTGGAGAGTGAAGCCCGAGAGCAACGGGCCAGGATTCAGGGACTGAAGGCGAGGTCCAGGAGGGTAAGAACCAGATCCAGGAATTAGAGACGGATGTGCAAGGGCATCTAGGGGCGTCCACACAATTGGCAGTCATGCTGTATCACCTCTTGGCGAGGAATGCAGAATTGGCGGGAAAGTTGGAGCAGTCAGAGCATCAGGGAGTTAATTTGCAAATGGACAATGAGATCTTGAAGAACCAGTTAGCTAGGGAGGTGGCAAACCGTGTCCGGATCAAGGAACAACGGGATGATGCTGTAGAACGAGTTGATGACCTGGAGGGTGAAGTGAGGAGGGGTAAGAGAAAGATGAACCGGATGGGATATGCTTTCCACTCAGCCATGGGCAGGTGGATAAATGGGGTGTACCACTACCCAGCTGAAGAGGGACAAACTCGTCACACCCTGAGTCGAGACTTGATGATCCATATGGGTCATATAGAGTATGACAATGCGGTGGAGCGCGGTATGCTCGGATAGGTTGCTTAACTTATGTGTCGAGCTGTTTGTAATCTCGTATATGTTAATCCCAACCTTTTTGCTACATGTGTGGGATAGTATTGTAAGACTATAACTTTTATGCTTATTTTAGGGGAGTATGTCGGTGAACCCCTCACCATTTTGTTGTTTCAAGGAACGTTTAATGACATCTATAGTAGTACGCTATAGCCTAGTCATGTATGTTGTAATAGTTGTTAGCACTGAATGCAATCGTTATTACTATATATGTTGTCTACTTGTAGTACTCATGATAGATGATCTCGTAGCATAATGATATGATGACATTAAATTTTCTTACGTTAAGCAGAGAATGCCACCTAGACGTAACACACGAGCCCCACCACCTACACCCGAGGGATCGGTTAATAATCAAAGAGTTCCGGTGGACCCCATGCAGCGGTTAGCGGATATACTGGAGAGAATGACCCAAGGGAGGAATATGGGGCCCGTGGATCCCCATCCCCCGGTAGCACCCATAACAAATTTCAAAGATTTCAAGAGTGTTGGACCCCCAGAGTTCAAGGGAACGACTGATCCGATTGAAGCCCAGTCTTGGGTGAAGGAAATGGAGAAGGCTTTCATCATCGCACGCGTAGGGGATGACCAGAAAATAGTATTTGCCACGTATATGATGAAAGGAGAAGCGAATTATTGGTGGGAGGCTAACCAACAACGAGCAGGCGAATGAGTGATATCATGGGACAAGTTCAAAGAATTATTCTTCGAGAACTATTTCCCAAAAAGCATGGAAAGGCAAATGGTGGTGAAATTCCTAGAGCTCAAGCAGGGAGACATGACGGTGGCTTAGTACGCCGCCAAATTCAATGAACTTGCGCGTTTTGCACCGCTTCACGTAAGTACTGAAGAGTTGAAGACGCAAAGGTTCGAACAAGGGCTGAAACCGTGGTTGTATAATAAGGTAGCTGTCCTCCAGATCGAGACTTTTAGTGCACTGCTGGAAAAAGCCATCATCACCGAAGGAGGGATTGAGGCCCGGAATCAACACAAGAAAAATAAGAAGAGTGGAGGGGACTACCGTGGAGGTGGCAGTAGCGATGGAAGCAATTCGGGAAAGAGAAAATGGGACGGTGGTAACAACAGCAACAACAGTACCAACACTCATCAGGTAGGGAATAGTCAGGGAGGATTTAAGAAGAAGATTGAAGCGTGTTCGAAATGTGGGAAAAATCACAAAGGTGAGTGCTGGAAGGGACGTAATGTCTGCTACAACTGCAACCAGGAAGGGCATATAGCACCGCATTGCCCAAACCCGAAGAAGAACCGTGGATGCTATTCTGATGGATCAATGGAGCATCAGTTCAGAGACTGCCCGAAGAAAGGAAATAGCGGTGGGAGCGGCAATCGAGGAGGAGGCAGCAAACTGATGATTGGGAGTCCGACCCCGCCGAACCGCACCCCTGCCCGAACATTCAACATGACCGTCCAGGATGCAGTGATTGCTAAGGACGTGGTGTCAGGTATTATCCCAATCAATAATATAAATGCTTGTGTATTATTCGATTCGGGTGCTACCTGTTCTTTTGTGTCTGAAAATTTTGTTAAACGGTTAAATATACCCCAAGAACCGTTAGAAAATCCTTTGAGCATAGAAATTGCGAATAACGAGGTAATTCCTGTATAGTTTATTATTCGTAATTGTTACGCTGAGATTAGGGGATTTAATTTTCACGTGGATTTGATCGCAATAAGGTTGGGAGAGTTCGATGTAATATTGGGAATGGACTGGTTGTACGATCATGCAGCAATCATTAACTGTCAGAAGAAAAGTGTGAACCTTCGGACCCCGAACCGGTCGAGGGTAATATTTTATGGTGGCACATCGCTAAGACGTTCATGTTGTCTTACGATGATGCAGGCCAGGAAATTGTTAAAGAAAGGTTGCGAAGGTTATTTAGCCTATATTCAAGATACGAGAAAAGAAGGTGTGGATATTAATAATATACCGGTAGTGAGAGAGTTCCAGATGTGTTTCCAAGTGATTTACCCGGTCTCCCGCCAGACAGGGAAATTGAATTTGCGATAATAGACTTAGTGCCAGGGACTACACCAATTTCGAAGGCTCCGTATCGTATGGCGCCGGTAGAGATGAAGGAATTATTGATACAACTTCAAGAACTGCTGGACAATGGGGTATATTCAGCCAAGTGTGTCCCCATGGGGAGCACCAGTTTTGTTTGTCAAGAAGAAGGACGGATCAATGAGACTCTGTATCGACTACCGGGAGTTGAACAAATCAACGATCAAGAATAAGTACCCATTGCCAAGAATCGACGACTTGTTCGATCAACTAAAGGGAGCCAGACACTTTTCGAAGATAGATTTGAGGACCGGATATCATCAGCTAAAAGTAAGGAAGGAAGATGT
Organism: Aralia elata; assembly: GCA_034770075.1. NCBI lineage: Eukaryota > Viridiplantae > Streptophyta > Magnoliopsida > Apiales > Araliaceae > Aralia > Aralia elata. The sequence continues at coordinate 46,798,612 of CM068380.1, read as the reverse complement.
ACCTAAAACTGCGTTTCGGACAAGATATGGTCACTACGAGTTTTTGGTGATGTCTTTCGGTTTGACTAACGCACCGGCAGCATCCATGGACTTGATGAACCGAATTCTGAAGTCGTACATAGATAAGTTCGTAGTAGTTTTCATCGATGACATTTTGATTTATTCAAAGACCGAAGAAGAGCACGCCGATCATCTGAGCGAAGTACTGGAGACACTGAGAAGGGAAACGTTATATGCGAAATTTTCTAAGTGCGAATTCTGGATGGAAAAGGTACAATTTTTAGGGCATATGATCGACAAAGACGGTATCTCAGTGGACCCTGCGAAGGTGGAGGCAGTTAGTAACTGGGAGCAACCGAAGACACCGACAGAAGTACAAAGTTTCTTAGGGTTAGCCGGGTACTATCGAAGATTTTTCCAAAATAGCAACCCCATTGACTAATCTAACGAGGAAGACGGTGAAATTTGTGTGGTCTGGAAAGTGCGAAGACAGTTTTCAGGAATTGAAAAAGCGGTTAAGCGAGGCGCCTGTATTGTCCTTACCAGACAATACAGGAGGTTTTGTAGTGTATAGTGATGCATCACACAAGGGTCTTGGCTGTGTGTTAATGCAACACGACAAGGTTATTGCGTATGCGTCACGACAATTGAAGGATTATGAGAAGCGATACCCTACATATGACTTGGAGTTAGCGGTTGTCGTTTTTGCATTGAAAATTTGGAGACATTACCTTTATGGGGAGAAATGTGAGATATACACGGACCATAAGAGTCTGAAATATATTTTCACACAGAAGGAGCTAAATATGCGACAGAGGAGGTGGTTGGAATTAATCAAAGATTATGACCGTGAAATTCTTTATCACCCAGGGAAGGCAAACGTAGTAGCAGATGCATTGAGTAGAAAGGGGAATGAGAAATTGTGTATGTTGACAACTCACGAGGAGCTAATACGGGAAATGGCGAGACTGGAGATCGAGGTGAAAAGTCCGACAGAGGCAGTAGAGAAGTTATTCGTAATTGAGGCTCGTCCGACATTACTCGACAAAGTGAAAGAAGCACAGGAAAAGGATGAAGAATGTGAAAGGATACAGAAAAGGATCGCAGAAAATGAGGAAGAGAAATTTCGAATGGATAAAGATGGTATCTTAAGATACGAGGAACGAGTGTGGGTGCCAGCCGTGACTGAATTAAGAGATGAGATCTTACATGAAGCACATAATTCAACATATTCGGTTCACCCAGGGAGCACAAAAATGTACCGGGATCTTCGTCAATATTTTTGGTGGCCCAACATGAAGCGGGATGTAGCAGAGTGCGTCAGCAAGTGTCTCACATGTCAACAAGTCAAAGCGGAACATCAGAGACCGAGTGGGTTACTTCAGCCACTAAATATACCAGAATGGAAATGGGAGCACATCACCATGGATTTCGTGGTAGGACTTCCAGTTACACAAAAAGGTTGTGATACCATTTGGGTTATCGTAGACCGATTGACAAAATCAGCACACTTTCTACCGATAAAAATCCGATTCAATTTGAACCAGTTAGCCAAGTTGTATATAAAGGAAATTGTTTCGCGACATGGAGTACCAGTGTCAATTGTCTCAGATCGAGATCCACGCTTTACATCAAATTTTTGGAAGAGCTTACAAGAGAGAATGGGAACACAGTTGCGACTAAGTACTGCTTACCATCCTCAAACTGACGGACAGAGCGAACGAACGATACAGACGCTAGAAGACATGCTTAGAACTTGTGTGATGGATTTCAAAGGGAATTGGGATGATCACTTACCACTTGTGGAATTCGCTTATAACAACAGCTATCATGCAAGTATCGGTATGCCACCGTATGAAGCCCTCTACGGGAGGAAGTGCAGAACACCGTTAAGTTGGGATGAGGTCGGCGAACGAAGACTGTTGGGACCAGAGTTGGTGCAGCAGACAGCCGAAGTGGTCAAGGTGATCAGGGCAAGACTAGTTGCAGCCCAAGATCGACAAAAGAAGTATGCTGATCAACATCGCCAGACGAGAGACTTCGATGTCGGCAACTACATGTTTCTGAAAGTGTCTCCCTGGAAAGGGAAGATACGTTTTGGGAAGAAAGGAAAGTTGAGCCCAAGGTTTGTAGGACCGTTCGAAGTATTGAGAAGAGTGGGTGAACTGGTGTACGAGGTAGCCTTGCCTCCTGAACTGGAGCATATCCACAATGTGTTCCATTTCTCAGTGCTACGACCATACAAGCCCGATTACAAGCACGTTATATCCTATAAGCCCGTTCATATAGAGAAGGATCTTACGTACGAAAAATTCCTATTCAGATAATTGATAGGAAGGAGCAAGTATTAAGAAATAAGGTTATACCGTCTGTAAAGGTAGTTTGGCGAAACCACAATGCTGAGGAGGCCACATGGGAATTGGAAGATAAGATGAAGGAGAATTACCCTCAACTTTTTGTTTAACCTTGTATGGTGATTCTGGGGACAGAATCCTTATAAGGGGGGGGAGAATGTAACGATCGGGAATTTTAGATTTCCTTATAACCCGAGTTATGTATGAATAAAATGAATTATTATTATTATCATTATTATTTTTATATTAATCTATACTACGTGTTTAGAATTGTGTTACAGCCTAGAAAATGTGCATATGTTAAATTTTATGTGTTATTGTGTCGTTAGAGTGAATATATCGATTTTGCAAAAATTTAGAAAATCACTATTAGCGGGACCCGCTTCCTAAGGTACTATTCACGAGCACTATTCACACCCGAACTTTTTCGTCTATTTCGATTTTTATTAATTTAGATGAGGCATATATGCTGAGGAATAATTTTTCCAAGTATCAGAAATTTTATTGGAGCTGATACGTGATTTAATCCGTATCCGAAATGTATAGTATGGGTGTTCCGAATAAATGGATAAATCCCATAATAAATATTTTTATGTGTCCCAATAATTTATGGGAGTACCCATTTTAATTTTGGGTAGAATTATTTACCAAATTTGGTACAAAAGTGGGAGTATTCGGGTATATTTATTTGTATATTTTGATTAATCGGAGAGGCAATTAAGCCTCAACCAATCAGGAGAGAGCATTAATTGTATTAGCCAATCAAATGAGGGGGAATAAACCGTCACAGTACACTAGACTTGGGTTGTTAACTCTTCACAAGACATCCTCCTCAAATACATTTTCAAGAGCTCGGGTACTCCATTTTAGCTCTCCTAATACATTCCTTCTCCTCCCGAAGCCACTCCACCTTATCTCCCATCAGCTCATTTTCCTTCTCATTCAAACCATCATCATACTTCCTATTTGCAAGCAAGGAGAGAGCTACATAGAGAGAGAAAGAAGGAAGTAGCAAAAGAGAAGGAGTATTCGGGAAGAAGAAGAAGGAAAGCAAGGAAGGAGGGAGAAGAAGGAGAAGGGCAGCAAGAGGGAGTCCAAGAGCACTCTAGCAACCATCCCATCCTACACAAAGCAAGCAACAAAGAGGTAATCACAAACCACAACCATTTCTTCTCCAAGTGAAGTTTTCATGAGTTTTGTTTTGCTTTCATGCTTGCGGGTTGGATTTTGTTGATGTTCGTTATTGTTGGTTGTGTTAAATCTACCATGGAGGTTCTTAAGAATCTATATAAACCATCTACCATGGAGGTTCTTAAGAATCTACAAGGAAAGATCCGAACCTTGACTTAAAGGATGAACTTTGGACATTTTTGGACTTTTGGACCTATGGACTGTTAGAGGACTGTAAAGCCTTCATGGAGTAATTATCTTAATTGTTTGTTGTTATAATATCGTACTTCCCTGAGTTGTGAAGATAACCTAGTTGGAATGAATCAAAATGACGTTGTAATGAAGTTACAGTTGCCATTTGTGTGAGATATTTCATGACTGCGAAAAACAGAGTATCAATGTTGTGCTTTGGCTAAGGATTTGGCTGTGTTAGTGTTTATGGGTCATCTTGCATTTTTAATATGTTGTAGCCCCGTGTCTTAGGAATCCATAGAGTCCGTAACGGACCAAATTGATCGAGTATAGAGGGAGATAGGGAGGCTGGAGCGAGCGTAGGTGTGGCAGTTCGCGGTTTTGCAAGAGCTGCAGAACTGCTACTGCATGGCGCTGTCCGTGCTTGGACCGGGTCGGGTCAGGCCGGATCGGGTCGGGTCAGGCCGGACCGGGTCGGGCCGGATCGGGTCGGACCCAGTAAATTTTTCCCCCGAGTCTAAAACTTATATTTTTGTACGAAATGATTAAAAACACTTCTAACTTGTTAAAGCCTTATGTGCTTAATTTTGTACTAGTGTCAACCGAAGTGATGCGGTCTTAAGGCGTAATTGGATAAACTAATGAGGGAGACTCCCGACTGGGTAAGCGTAGTGGCAATCGATATATTTTAATGATGTGATGATTGTAATGAACCTAGTCCTTATGTGACTAATATTTACGATGATTTTAATGAACTATGTAGGATATTTTGATGGACGATTAACGTCAAGATATTAACGCACGTACAAGGCAAGTTTCCTAACTCATACAACTCCTGTTTAATTGTGTGAGTTTTCTTTACTCGATTTATTTATTGGGCAAGTTTCGAATTCATTTATCTATCGAGCAAATATTATTTATTGAGCAAGCTTATTGAGCTTCTTGACTCCGTTCAAATTACTTATCAATTTAGCAATTAATGTGCTAGTATTCATACTTCTATTCAAGTATTGCAATGAAAGCCCATTTCATGCAATGTTATATATTGTGTGATTCCAAAGATTACGAATTTTTATTCATTCAAGATATTTTTAATGCTATCATGCATGTTGTTGAACCTTAAAGTTCTTTATTCCATAGACTGTTTAAAAGCTATGTCAAGGCTAATTGTTTTAGCTAGACACTTATTGATTTGGTTACTAAAGTGAGGTTAAAGTCCTCCAACTATTATTGTTGTTAAGTAAAATTGTCCGAGCAAATTGTTTTGGTCTGGACTCCCATGTAAAGCTGAGTGGAACAACCCTCACAGCAGGGGAAATGTATAAATATCGGAGAACCGACACGCGCGTAAATGGAAAATGTAAGGCTTATGCATAACGCCAGGTATTTTAGGCTGATCACCTATTGTACCAGTTTGTGGATTATCGGATGAATTTCCAGTAATTCTAGAATAGAGTTTTGTGCCTTGGTGCACCCTCAGTATTGAATAGTTCCCTTCTTCGGAAAACTTTGAAATCCTTGGATATGTCAGAAACCCTTCGGTCCTTAGCGACCACTATAACGGTGATAAAAAGAAGTTATTTATTTCCTTGGTTAAGATAAATTTTTACTCTTGTGAGCTATAAAATTATTCATGTGATTATTCATTGCTATTATACTTGCGGGGCAAATTGTTGCTCACCCCTTGCTCTCCTTAAAAACATTTCAGTTAGTGCGGCACGTGGCGAGAGCTCAGGAAAAGATAAGGGAAAGGGGAAAGCTACGGAGTAGTTCTAATTTGTTGTTCTAGAATTACCGTTTGTATTAAGACTTATTATTGACGTCGTGTATTAAGACATATTTACCCTTTTGTATTATGTTATGTTTTGTAATAGTATTGGTTTCGAGACTTGGGACAGGTTTATTTATGTTATATCAATGTAAATATTCCTTTATTCCGCTATAAGTTATCGATTGTATCATTTTGGTATTGGATAGTGATGAACCAGGTCCGTGGCTCATGTGACCCGGATTTGGGGGCGTCATAAGTTGGTATCAAAGCCTTAGGTTATAAACCTTTAGAGAGAGGTCTTTAGGCTATAACCTTAGGAAGTGTATAGAGAATAAGAGCAGACAAAACTCCTGTAGAGTTTTACGTGACAAAGACTTATCTTAGAGAGCCTGTAGTGTTATAAGATATATCTTCATTCCATACAATGAACTTATATTTTGTTGAAAGACTAATAAGAGTTTGCTTGTTTGTGGTTGTGCTTGTAGGATGTCAAACACAGGAGAACCTAGTAGAGTCGCAGAAGAGGAGCCACGTGACATCCATGTGGTGTCCGAGACACTGCTGATGGTTGAGCCTATTCTAGCTATTGCCCCTGCTGAGGAGGAACCCGAGTTGGAGTCTGACCCGGAGGAGGACCCAGAAGAGGAATGGGAGGAGGTGCCCCCTGTTGACACCACATTTTTGATGGAGATGTTGGACGAACGTACCGACCGCATTCTCGATCAAGCAAATAGGATCCATGAGTTGGAGAGTGAAGCCCGAGAGCAATGGGCCAGGATTCAGGGATTAGAAGGCGAGGTCCAGGAGGGTAAGAACCAGATCCAGGAATTAGAGACGGATGTGTAAGGGCATCTAGGGGCGTCCACACAATTGGCAGTCATGCTACATCACCTCTTGGCGAGGAATGCAAAATTGGCGGGAAAGTTGGAGCAGTCAGAGCATCAGGGAGTTAATTTGCAAATGGACAATGAGATCTTGAAGAACCAGTTAGCTAGGGAGGTGGCAAACCGTGTCCGGATCAAGGAACAACGAGATGATGTTGTAGAACGAGTTGATGGCCTGGAGGGTGAAGTGAGGAGGGGTAAGAGAAAGATGAACCGGATGGGATATGCTTTCCACTCAGCCATGGGCAGGTGGATAGATGGGGTGTACCACTACCCAGCTGAAGAGGGACAAACTCGTCACACCCTGAGTCGAGACTTGATGATCCATATGGGTCATATAGAGTATGGCAACGCGGTGGAGCTCGGTATGCTCGGATAGGTTGCTTAACTTATGTGTCGAGCTGTTTGTAATCTCGTATATGTTAATCCCAACCTTTTTGCTACATGTGTGGGATAGTATTGTGAGACTATAACTTTTATGCTTATTTTAGGGGAGTATGTCGGTGAACCCCTCACCATTTTGTTGTATCAAGGAACGTTTAATGACATCTATAGTAGTACGCTATAGCCTAGTCATGTATGTTGTAATAGTTGTTAGCACTGAATGCAATCGTTATTACTATATATGTTGTCTACTTGTAGTACTCATAATAGATGATCTCGTAGCATAATGAAATGATAACATTAAATTTTCTTACGTTAAGCAGAGAATGCCACCTAGACGTAACACACGAGCCCCACCACCAACACCCGAGGGATCGGTTAATAATCAAAGAGTTCCGATGGACCCCATGCAGCGGTTAGCGGATATACTGGAGAGAATGACCCAAGGGAGGAATACGGGGCCCGTGGATCCCCATCCCCCTTCTTCTTTATCTTGAATTAATAATATCGCATAAGGTGACTCCTGGGATTGTAGAAAAATTTTAAATTCAATTTATGTCATGCTTCCGCTGCCTTACAATATGATTATATATATTTCTTATTTCTACAAACCAACAATGGCATCAGAACCATCGTTATGTGAGTTATTAATTGTTATTGAATCATATATATGTTGATATGTGTTTAGAATAATTTAATTGGGCATAATTGTTGGTATAAAACTCATGTTTTTCGAAAAAAATAGAAAATTTGCGATATAGGAAAACTGATTCTGCCCAGTAGCGCCGCAACGCCTGATTGTAGTTCAAATCAGGCAACGCAGCGCCATAGTGTAGAATGTTTTAAAATTTTATTTTTATTTATTTTGTTGATTTCAAATTAAAATAAAAGGTTTATTTTAATTGAAATTGGATTCCATGTTTTTCAGAAATTCTAAATTAAAAATAAAGGAGTTTTTTTGATTTGGAATTAAATTAGAATAAAGATGTTAATTTTAATTGAAATTAAATTTTATGCTAACTAATTAGAGTTGGAATTTGATTTCATGATAACTAATTGTAGTTGAAATTGGATTTTGTGCTAAACAAATTGGAGATTTCATGCAAACTAATTTGACTTGGTATTGGATTTCATACTAACTAATATTGCCCATTAAATGATATCAATATATACATTGAATGTTTTAATTTTCATTGGATGAATATATTATGATACATGTGATGACATATATGATTAAACTTTTATTGATACATATGATGACATGTATGATAATAAAGGGGATGATTATGGACCATTGACTAGTGAGACTGGATTTAATTTTATGGATGCTTGAATAAATGGGTTTTTTATAAATGGGTTCTCTGTACTCACTTATCTATTTTTCTGATGTAAATTCTATCTCCATCCTATGTACTTCCCCTTGACCGCTGATCAAGATTTCTGTTTTATAAAAATAAATTGTAATAGGATTCAATAGAATTATTTAGGAAATTGGAGCTGAGGAGCAGGAACAATGAAGACCCATTTATAATGGAGCCTGGGTTTCAATGTAATAGTTATATTCAAAGTTTTATTCTTGCACCCTAGGTTTGACCTATTAGTTTTCTCGGTGGCTCGAGCAAATCATACTAGAATTAAGTCCATAATCCTCCCAAGTAGAATATAGGATTCTATATGTGCATGTTAGATTATATATGTTAATATATTAATATACTTGGTGATGTATGTTTAAAATGATGCATATATATATACACACACACACAGAGAACGGATCAAGAGTATACCCCCTTTAGCGACGAACTGGGCGACGGTTTGGTCCGTCGCCATAGGTCCTGTCCGTCGCTATAGCTTTTAGCGATGGGTCCATCATTATATCCGGTCCGTTGCTAAAAGCTTTAGCGACGGACTGGACCTATAGCGACGCACCAAACCGTCACCCAGTCCGTCGCTAAAGGGGGTGTGCTTGGTATGTCATTTAAGGGGTATGCTCTTGAAATGCACTATATATATATATATATATATTTGTATGCGCGCTAAATAAGATGAGACAATTAATAACAAAAATTCTCAAGAAAGAAAAAATTAAGTTGAATACGTTCAAAGACATTTAAAATGTTGGACATAGCCTTCTAGTATGATAAAGCTAAAGAGTATTAAATATTTAATATAGTTTGTTGTGCACACACAAGGCTTATATTAAGTATTTAAGATGTTGGCTTTATTATATTGGATATTTATAAGGAATTGAACAATATATGTTTTGTTGTGCACACGCAAGGACTGTATTTTTCTCTTCACTTATATGGAAATGCTAGTACTGACTTAACTTAGATTATTTTAGTTCGGATGTGCACAAATTTGACTATTATAATCTGAGAGGCAAAATAAAAGGAGTTATATAGAGATATAATTGATAAAAGTTGTCTACCTATTGAATAAATCTATAGTTTGTTGTGCACACACAAGGCTAGAAATTTATGGCAATAGGATCCTTTCTCACTAGGTGGGTTTTACAAAGTCATTTGAATAAAAATTTTCGAACTATATATGGAGGGTCATATAGTTTGAAGAAAATAGTGGGAGACACCATTTTAATAAAGGCCATAAATTAATCTGGTGATTTATAAAATGAATGTATGGTAATGTTGTTAAATTACAAATTAATTTCATTTATAGAATTTTATAAATGTCTAATTCACTATCACTGCGGAACATATTGAATGCTAATAAGTTAACCAGACCGAATTATATGGATTGGTTAAGGAATTTGAGAATAGTTCTCATGGCTGAAAAGCTATCTTATATCCTTAATTCGCATGTCCTTGCAACGGTTGCAAACAATGCCTCTAAGGAAGAAATTGTTACTTTTAGAAAATGACAAGATGATGCACAATGGGCTTATTGCATCATATTAGGCTCCATGAGTAACGAGTTACAGCGTTAACACGTGAAAATGGATGCACCTACTATATTGCTTCCCCTTCATGATTTGTATGGTGAGTAGAGTAAGTCTGCCAGATATAAGATATCTAAGAAGCTCTTCCAATCTAGAATGACCGATGGCTTACAGTACAGACACATGTCCTCAAAATGATCAATTTGATTAAACAATTGGGACAACTGAGTTTTGTAATAGATGGAGAGTTGAACCAAGATTTGATCTTGCAGTCACTCCCGGACTCATTCTCACAATTTGTTGTGAATTTTCACATGAACAAGCTTGATGTCAGCCGATCTGAGTTGCTTAACATGTTGAAAACAATAGAGAGTCACTTTTCAGCCAAGAAAGACTAAGTCTTACTAATAGATGAGTCTTCTAAGAAAAGTAAGAGGACCAAAGGATCTTCTAAAAAGAAGAAAAGTTCAAAGATGGCAAAAGCAAAGGCAAATACAAAGGATAATAAGAAAACTGATGCGGGGAGCAAAGGAGTTTGCTTCCATTGCAATAAGCCTAGACACTGGAAAAGCAACTGCAAGGAGTATCTTATAGAGGCTAACCAAAAAAATCTTAGTGAAGCTACGGTTACAGATACAGATTTGTTCATGATTAAAATAAATCTTTCTATAAGTCAAGGTTCTACTTGAGTATTGGATACCAGTTATAGTTCTTACATATGTAATTCTATGCAGGGACTAAGCAGAAGTAGAAAGCTAAATAAAGGGAAAGTAATCTTGTGTGTGGGGAATGGAGCAAAGGTTGTTACATTAGCCGTAGGAACTTATAGTTTGGCGTTGCCTATGGGCAAGTTTATTAAGTTAATAAGTTGTTATTATATTCCAGTTCTCATAAGAAACATTATTTCTATTTCGTTGTTGGACAATAAAGTTTTTAGTATTATATTAAAGAATAATAGTTGCTCTATTTATAACGATAATATTTTGTTTGGTACTAGAAGATTACTTGATGGACTTTATATACTTAACTTATATGAAAAATATTTTGTAAATTGAACAGACTAGTAAAAGAAAAGAGATGATTATTTAAAAGTTGAATATGTTTATTTGGTGAAATACAAGTCTGAATCATTTGAAAGCTTCAAAGAATTCAGAAGTGAAACAAATTCGCAAAGTATTGGGATTCTTCGATCGGATCGAGGAAGGGAATACTTAAGCAGAGAGCTTCTAGATCATCTCAAAGATAATTGTATTTTCTCACAATGGACACATCCTGATACGCAATAATTAATTGGTGTATCTGGAAAAAAAAATGTACCTTGTTGGACACATGATGATTTTTACCGACATTCCAGTATCCTTTTGGGGTTCTACTCTAAAAACAGCTACATATCTACTAAATAAGGTACCCTCACCCCTTACTTTCCTTAAAATATTTCAGTTAGTGTGGCACGTGGCGAGAGCTCAGGAAAAGATAAGGGAAAGGGGAAAGCTACTGATTAGTTGTAATTTGTTATTCTAGAATTACCGTTTGTATTAAGACTTATTAATTGACGTTGTCTATTAAGACATATTTATCCTTACGTATTATGTTATGTTTTGCAGTAGTCTTTGTTTCGAGACTTGGGACAGGATTATTTATGTTATATCAATGTAAATATTCCTTTATTCCGCTATAAATTATCGATTATATAATTCTCGTATTAGGTAGTGATGAACTAGGTCCGTGGCTCAGGTGACTCGGATTTGGGGATGTCACAATCAGACCTTCGTACCATGCATGCACAACATCTAAACGCTAACGCGTAAAATAATCCCTTATAAAAGGGTTGTTCATCTCAGTTTGACATCAGAGTCCGCAGCAAAGGAAGTTTGGTTTGGATTTACTTCAATAACGTTTCTAGAATTTAGAACGCTCATCAACTATGGACTATTTGAATCAATAAGGGTTCGCTAGTCAATTAAGGCTCAACAATTAAAATATAAATGGTATTCAAGAACCAAAGACTGAAGCTCACAAAATGTGCAATTGAATAAACTTTGTTTAACTGAAGTATTACTAAAAAGGAATTAGTCTATCTCATTTGAATTCTGAACTTGAATGAACTAGGGTAAATAACTTGCTCAATATAAAGTGGAGTTAAGAAACTTGCTCAATATAATAATAGAATTTAAATTTGTGTAATTAAAATCAAGTTAGAGTATGGAAACTTGCCTCGTGCGTCTGCTACAATTAATAATATCTATTTGCTCTAACCTATACATTCAAGTCATATTGAACAATTAACCCTCAAAGTTTAACTAATCACTTCCTTTATTAAACAGTTAATCACTTCAGAAAGCATAACTAGACTTAGCTCTTAAACTATTGTTATTCTTTTATATAATTATTATGTTGCTCCATATATGTGAATTATTTTATTTTAAAATCTGGAAAAATTTCATTTTCTGGGTTTTTGACCTGACCCGACCGGTTGACCCGACCCGACCCGGACCGGCGCTGCGCCACCAGGCTTAAGCCTTTAGCCGGCGCTGGACTGACCCGAGCCCAGACAAACCGGGCGAGCGCTGCGGCGCTAGTTTTCTTCTTTATACCGGCGCTGCGGCGCTGGACTGCAGATTCAGTTTTTCCAGGTTCGCGAAGAACATAGAAACAGGGCCAATAACTTCTAATTTTCTTGTTCATACATCAAATTAAACATACCCAATTACTATAATTCATACATAATCGTTACCTAAGCCTTCTAGCATGATTCTAACAACTTAAATCGTATAAACCATGTATCTAAGAACCAAAATTTGAGGCTTTTATCATTTTATTAAAGTTTCTTCAAATTTAACGAAATCATTCATAATAGATTCGTTACTACACCAATTCAGTCCATTTAAGTTTCGTTCTTTTCGTTTCTACATGTATAAACATAATCAACCATCAATTTACTGATTAATATACAATTTAAACATAAATTTTCATACATTTAAGCTATATTTAAATACTAGTCCTCTATAACTTCAAACTCCAATTAAAACATAATCTCATGGATTAATTACTCTAAAACAATTTATAAACATCATATAATGATTCATACATGCATATTAATGATTATAAACCACTTTTCAACAATTAAATCATGAAACTCAATTAACAGAGAACTTAAAATATCCATTCATGGAGAAAACTAAAAAGCATAAATTGAAGCTTGGGACTAGAAAATTACCCTTGATTGTTTATTTAGACTGCTAGTAGATGAAAGAAAGCTTCTTTGATTCCCTAAACTCCTTCTTAATCACAATTTTCTCTCAAGTTTTCTCTCTGTGTTTTCTAAATTGGGTAAGAAAATAATACGAATGAACTGACGTTATTAACTGGTGTAACATGAATGTCAGTTAAGGCTAATATACACTTAACTGCTCCTATGTTCTTAAGGCCATGTTTGGTTGTCCCTATAAGCTCCGTTTTGGTTTATTTTAATTAAATAGTTTATTGTATAGTTTGTTGTCACACTTTAATAAACAATTTATATTACAATTAAATAAAAGCTACTACTACACAATAAATCAATTAATCACATAATAAAAATTATCATTTATTTATTATAACAAATCAATAAATCTTTAATTAATTATTAAATTAATTAGAACAACGTCAAAATTAATAAATAACTCATTTAATTAAATTATCTCAATTAAATCAATTAAATTCACATCATGCAACATAAAATTATTTCACATTAATATAATCCATAAAACACATTTAATTAAATTAATCTACAACAATTTCATCAAATATTTATTTAGCTCAATAAATAAATCAACACAAATATTTATTTAATTCAATAAATATTTAAGGATCAAATATAAAATTCTCGTTCGTTACAAGAACAACATTACAGATCCATTTACTAAAGAAGTATCCAACATTAGGATGATCGCACTTAGAGAAGATGGGTATAAGATACCAGGGCGATTGGCTTTACTGCAAGTAGGAGATTGAAAGTAGTATGCACTCAAGCTAATCACATAGGATGTGATAATCATTTACTTAGTAATCTTGTTTATTTATTAATAAAAGAATTCATTTAATTAAAAGGCATACTTTATCCATGATTAATTGGTTGAATTAATTAAATGTGATAAATCCATAGTTTTGGAGCAATGATTTTATAATCATAATGATGATTATGCTAATGAGATCTAAATTCAAGATAGCTCAAAACTAAAATGTTCCTAATCACATGGATCACTAATGTGGGGTTACCGATTCCGGATAGATTAGTACATACTATGCTTGCTTTGTTGAAGAGGATGATTGATCTCATAATCATTTATGTGGAGACACTAAAGCAAATATGTAGGTGCTTATTAGAGAATAAGTTTACTGAACGTGACTCACTTAAGGAACACCTAATGGAGTTTTACTTGCCTAACAATAGTTGTTCTTATAGTGATAATCGTACAAGCGATCCTTAGACTTGAGATCATTATAGTACCTTATGGATTTTGAGTTATACTTTGTCATATTCCTTAATACTTTAAAGTATGTTATAGGGTATGTTTGGGTATAATAAAGTGTACATGGAGGTAGGTGAATGATCAACAAAGGATCTACCACTTCCAGTAAAGGGAGAGAATGTCCTATGCGATTCGATGAATGATAACTCAAAAATCATTGATCAAGGTGAATGGAAATTAGAAAGGAGTTTTCAATTTACATTAATCAGAGTTGTGCATTTTAGAATCGAAATACATAAGATTAAATAAATACGACTTGAAAGTAATTCCATATCTTATGTTTAATCGGAACATTGTGATACAATCCTGGTCAGGCTTGCATCAAGGGTCAACAATATAACTCGAGTTCGAGGGGTTCAACAAATGATTTTAAGTGATTGGGCTAAAGTCTACTCAAGGATGCTTACATTGGAGCTCAATTCAAGTGAACCGCGAGGATAGGATCAATTATATAATTTAGGATTGCTAGATACAATCTATTTGGTGAGACCAAATCAACGCAACCTAAGTCATCAAGGCCATGTTCATTTGTGTCGTTTAATCTTCAAAAATGTTATGTTCCAATTCATAATGGGATTAGCGTTCACGCGACATTATGGAAGTCTAAGCATGGCAAAGAATGTTCAATTTATTCCGTGACAACACCAAGTTGGATTACACGGATCAAGGGATAAGGGTTCAATCCACACATCAAGACATTCGTTATGGGAGATGCATGGTTATAAGTTCATGATTTTGGTCTGAGCAACAATTCAAGTTTGGTGGAAAGATTAAAAGAAGGATAAAACGGACATTTCAGAGTTTAAAATCACAAAAGGGGTAAAATAGTAATTTTCCTTCAGACCAGCGTCGGGGCGCTAAAATAAGCTTGCAAGAGAGCGCTGGGGCGCTAGGAGAAATTTGGCATTTAACTTGCAGTGTCGGGGCACTAGATTCTGTATAATTTACAGTGCTGGGACGCTGGGGACACGACACGAAAATCGTGGAACGCGTTTTTATTAGATTTTCTTCCATAATTTTAGGGATTTTTGATATCTTTTCCAATTCTAATGTAACTAGGATGTTTGTTAGATAGGTGTTTGCCTAAATCTATGCTAGCACATCACGCAAGTATACGTGATCAAATATATAGTATAGAATAAGCAAGTTGTCGATCACACGGAGAAAAACTGAATTTTATACTAACTACTACCAATTTCGTACTAACTCGATTTTATTAAACAGCTGATTTATAATTTGTGAATTTATGAAAATAACAAATTAATTAACTAATACTAATAACCACAAGATTGAAAACAGATATTGAGACTTAAGATTACAACTTCACTTATTGTTTCACTTAAATCAATATACTTCCTGTTAAATCATGCTAACTATTCCGGATTGTTAATCGAGAACTCGTCAATATTTATGACCATCTCTCGATGTATCATAAACGAATCAACTTAAATCCACAGATGATAGAATTAAGGTGAACACCTTAGTTAACTAATTCACTATATCTCTATATGAATTACAATTAAAAAGGATTTAAAGCTCAGGTTCCCTATCAGATTATATGCGGCGAATACATATATCTCTATTTTAGACACAAATCATGAATTCCATCACATGCAAAAAACATAATCACATGCTATTATGATCAGATCTAAACCTATAATCCATCTCTCGAGTTCATATAGATTACCACGGTAATTACTGGTTAGGTAATTAAACTATTATGTGCAAATCATAATAGATAATCCAATAATATGTTAGGTTTGTATATAACTTAAGTATGCAATCAAATTACATAAATTGAGCGGAGGCGTGATAAAACGGATTTTAAATTTTTTCATACAAACCATCACCATGATCTTTCCTTGTGTTCAATTATCAATTAACGAAAGAGATAGAGATTAAGAAATTATACCCTCGTAGAACCGTGCTTCCTCGGGTACAAGATCACCTCCAATTCCTTCGCGTTATCCATGAATTTCACGGATCAGATTCCTTCCTTTGATCAACATTAGCCACCCAAGTGTTTGGCCTCTAGAGGTGATCCACCAAGGAAGAATAGGTATTCAAGAAGTTGGGTATTGGCAATGAAAGTAGTATGCACACAAGCCAATCATATTTGATATGATGTAGCATATACTTTGTAATCTTATTCATTTATTAATAAAATAATTGATTTTCTTAAAAGGCATGCTATATTATCTACATAGTGCTATTATATTAAATGTGATAAACCCATAGTTTTGAGCAATGCTTTTAGAATCATGATGGTGTTCATGCTAATGAGATCTAAATTCTAGATAGCTCACAAACTAAAATTGTTCCTAATCGTTGGATTACTAAAAAGGGGATTAGTGAATCCGGATAGATTAGTACATACGTTGATTGCTCTTAAGAAGAGGATGATTGATCTCATAATCATTTGTGTGGAGACACTAAAGCAAGTATGTAGGTGCTTATTGGAGAATAAGTTCACTAAACGTGGCTCGTTAAGGAATACCTAATGGAGTTTTACTCGCCTGTCAATAGGAATTCCTCTAGTGATAGTAGTACAAGTGATCCTTGGACTTGAGATCATCATAGTATCTTGTGTATGATGAGTTATACTTTGACATGTCCCTTAAGACCTTTAGGGTATAACAAAGGGTATGATTGGGTATAATAAGTTGTACATGGAGATAGGTGAATGATCAACAAAGAATCTACCACTTCTAGTAAAAGATGTGAATGTCCTATGTGATTCGATAAATGACAACTCAGTAGTCCTTGGCCAAGGCAGAATGAAATTAGAAAAGAGTTTCTAATTTGCATTATTTAGAGTTGTGCATTTGAGAATCGAAATACATATAATTAAATAAAATAAGACTTGACAGTAATTCCATGTCTTATATTTAATTGGGACATTGTATGGTAGAATGATTGAATTGTACGATAACTATGCACTGAAAGGTTCTTTTATGATTAATGTTGAAATCTATATTATCTGGAAAGTCGTTGATTACTAAGGGGGCTTACCATTATTGTAGAATAAATATTATTTATTTAAATGAATTAAATAGTTTAATTTATTTATTTAAATAATATTAGAATTGTTCTAATTGATTTATTCACAACCGGTTTAATATGGAGAACCTAAAGGGTCACACCGCAAAAGGAAAATATTTATTTAAGAAGTAAATGGTATAATTGTAATAATAAGTTAAGTGTATTTAATTTAGTCTATGGAGATAGAATAAATTAAATAGCTTAATATTTATTATTTAATATTTTAGAAATATTAAATATAAATTAATAAGAGGAGTCTTATTATTATTATTATTACTATTACTATTATTTAATTCTTAATAGGGATTGAGAATTAATTAATAGAAGTACTCTCACATGAATTCCTAATTGGATTAGGAGTTTAATTTAATTAAATGAGTTTAATTAGAATAGAAACCCTAATCCTAAATAGTTTAGGGAAGGGTTTTCCTACATCTATAAATAAGAGAAGTCTTATCATAGATTAGGGTTACACACTCTTGCATAAGAATTGTGGAGAGTACTTACAATTTCTATAGAGATAGAAACTAGGGTTTTGCCAACACCCATCTTTTTGAACAATTATTATTCCTTGGTGGATCACCTCTAGAGGCCAAACACTTGGGTGGCTAACGTTGATCAAAGGAATGAATTTAATCGATGGAATTCAAGGAGAACGCGAAGGATTTGGAGGTGAACTCGTATCTATGGAAGCATGGTTCTACAAGGGTATGATTCTCATACTTTATCTCTTTCGTTTAATTGATAATTGAGCACATGGACGATCATGGTGATGGTTTGTATGAAAAATTTTAAAATCCGTTTTATTGCACTTCTGCACTATTTATGTAATTTGATTGCATGTTCTCGGTATATACAAACCTAACAGTGGTATCAGAGCCTAACCTTGTGCTAATTATCGATTATTATGATTCCATGTATGTATGGGTATGTGATTGGATCAATTTTCTCGGCAAAGAAAATTTTTTCGAACTCTGCTACGCAGCGCGGCCGCGCCGCTCCTAGTTCATTTTGGAGCGCGGCTGCGCCGGTCTACAGAATTTGAATTTTTTTTATTTTGATTTTATTTATTTTCAATTAAGATAAAAGGCTTATGTTGAATTGGAATATAATTAAAATTAAAAGTTTTATTTGAACTTGGAATTGGATTCTACGTTAACTAGAATAAAGGAGTTTATTCACATATGGAATAGGATTCCATGTTTCCTAGAATAAAGGAGTTTATTCACATATGAAATAGGATTCCATGTTTTCTTAAAAAGAAAGATGTTTATTTTGATAAGGAATAGGATTTAATATATTTTATTTTTCCAAGCAATTTTAAGTTAAAATAAAGGAGTTTATTTTGAACTTGAAATTGGTTTCCATGTTAATTAAAATAAAGGAGTTTATTTTGATTTGAAATTTGATTAAAAAATAAAGGAGTTTATTTTTATTCAAAATTGGATAAAATAAAATTAAGAAGTTTATTATGATTTAAATTTTGATTAAAATAAATGAGTTTATTTTTGTTTCAAAATTGAATTTCTAGTAAACTTTTAATTGCCCATTAAATGATATCAATGCATATATGGAATGGTTTTATTATTCATGAGATGAATGTTATTTATTGATACATATGGAGATATGTATGATAATAAATAGGGATTGATTATGGATTACTGACCAATGTGTGATTGGATTTATTTTAGTGGATGCTTGAATGAATGAGTTTTTATAAATGGGGTCTGCGTACCTCGTCCTCTCTAGTTTTTTTTCTTGATGTAAATTCTATCTTCCTCCTATGTATCTCCCCTTGACTGCTGATCAAGGTTTCTATTTATTGTAAATAGTTTATGTAATAGGTTTAGTTAGAATTACTTGAAGAATTGGAGACAAAGGAGTAAGGAGCGCTTGAAGACCCGTTTGTAATGGAGCCCGGGTTTAAATGTAATAGTTATATTTAAATTTTATTCTTGCACCCTAGGTTTGACCTTTTGGTTCACTTGGTGGCTCTAGTGAACCAAACTAGAATAAAAGTGATAGACTCCACGGCACGCTTGCGTGAGGTGGTCGTCGCCCGGATCGTTTCTAACAAGTTGATAGGATGGATAGCTTGCAACACCTTAACCCCTCACCTATATGTAGACGGTAATCTTGGTACAATTGCTTGCTTAGGAAATTTGCGGAGGATGAACACCAACGACACTTCGACCCCTCGCTTATATTGAAGCGGTAATCTCGGTACTATCGACGATTGATGCGGTAGAAGACGCCACACACAACTATGAATGGTTGTATGATAAGTCAATTATGAATCTAAAAAGAAGAACTAAGGAACACTTAGGAATTCTTCAAAGAACCACAAGTAGAGAAACAAACTCAAAATAGTATTGATAATCTGAAAATTGATATGAATGAATGATTTTACATCCTAGCATCACTTGGTATTTATAGGAACTCATGGTGTGCTAAACCATCATCATAAGTCAAGATCTAACAACTAATCACATCACATGTATCAGCCACCCAAAGAATTTAACAATCCAAAACATGTGATGTGTTAAAAGTCCAAATCAGACAACTATAAACTGATCAACACATTGCAAGCTATTTTCACACCTGATAAATTTCGAATTTGGACTTGGGCCAAGAATGAAAATTGTAGCCCTGGAGTTTCTAATGAATTTAGGCTTTTGAATCACCTCATTTGGAGTTTGGAAACTCAAGTTATGGCCACAATACGAACTGATGTCAAACTAGTCCAAAAGTGCGGAAATGCTGATTCTTTTTTGTCGGTTCGGGTATGCTTGCTTCCAATGTGTTTATGAACTTCGCGTGCTTGTAACCCGTCTCTATAACCTCTATGCTCGATCTAACCTCGGTCCATAATTTATGAATCATCCTGTTAAGTCCTTCTTTGAAGCGTTTAGCTCGTGTCCTCGTAATGGGTCCAAGTGGCATATGCAATGGATCCACTTGTGTTTTGTCAAGGGCTTGTGAACTAAGGATGTTCTCATCATACCTCTCCTCTTGAAAAGGATTTGTCCTCAAATCTTCACCTACGTCAAACGGGCTTAGATCAGAAACATTGAAAGTTGCACTAACATTATACTCACCGGGTAAGTCCAATTTGTAAGCATTGTTGTTAATGCGTTCAAGCACTTGAAACGGTCCATCTCCTCTTGGAAGTAATTTCAAACGCCTTTGAGCAGGAAATCTTTCCTTACGCATGTGTAGCCATACCCAATCCCCGGGTTCGAAGATTACTTGACGCCGACCCTTGTTGGCCTGTTTGGCATATTGATCCGTCCTCTTCTCAATGTTGAGTCTTGTCTTCTCATGTATCTGCTTAACAAAATCAGCTTTGTTTTTGCCATCCATGTTAGTATACTCGGAAATAGGTAATGGTGACAAATCCAAGGGTGTTAAAGGATTAAAGCCATACACAATTTCAAAAGGTGAGAATTTAGTAGCAGAGTGAACAAACCTATTATAAGCAAACTCAACATGTGGTAGACACTCTTCCCAAAGCTTAATATTCTTTTTAATGATAGCCCTCAATAAAGCAGATAGAGTTCTATTAACTACTTCCGTTTGGCCGTCAGTTTGTGGATGACAAGTAGTTGAAAACAGCAGTTTAGTTCCTAGTTTACACCACAAAGTTTTCCAAAAATAGCTTAAGAACTTAGCATCTCTATCCGAAACAATTGTTCGGGGTATGCCATGCAAACGTACAATGTCTCTAAAGAATAAATCAGCAACATGGGATGCATCATCAGCTTTGTGGCATGGGATAAAATGTGCCATTTTTGAAAATCTATCCACGACCACAAATATAGAATCATGACCATGCTTAGATCTAGGTAAACCCAATACAAAGTCCATAGATAAATCAATCCAAGGTTCACTCGAAATAGGCAATGGTGTGTATAACCCATGGGGTTGAACACGAGATTTAGCTTGACGGCATGTAATGCATCTATCACAAATTCTTTCCACATCTCGTTTCATATGGGGCCAATAGAAATGTTCTTTTATCACAGATAAGGTCTTATCAACGCCAAAATGTCCCATCAAACCACCCCCATGTGACTCTCGAACCAATAACTCACGCAAAGAACATGCAGGTATACATAATCGATTCTCACGAAACAAGAATCCATCCATCTTGAAGTATTTACCTACAACATTCTTTTCACAATTTTTAAACTCTTCACAAAAATCATGGTCATTATCATATAATTCTTTGATTTGTTCAAAACCAAGTAATTTTGTGTCAAGAGTATTTAACAACACATACCTTCGCGAAAGAGCATCGGCCACGACATTTTCCTTACCTTGCTTATAGCGAATGACGTATGGAAATGTCTCGATGAACTCCATCCATCGTGCATGTCTCTTGTTCAACTTGTGTTGGCCTTTCAAATATTTCAATGATTCATGATCCGTGTGAATCACAAATTCCTTAGGCCACAGGTAATGTTGCCAAGTTTCCAATGATCGAACCAAAGCATATAACTCCTTGTCATAGGTAGGATAGTTTCAAAGCTGATCCACTCAATTTTTCACTGAAATATGCCACTCGGCTTTTCCTTCTTGCATTAACACAGCTCCAATGCCTAATCTTGAAGCATCACATTCAATTTCAAAGGTCTTAGTGAAATTAGGCAATACAAGTAAAGGAGCGTTAGTTAATTTTTCTTTAATCAAATTAAACGCTTTTTCCTGTGCATCACCCCACTTGAATCCTACACTCTTTTTGATTACTTCGGTGAGTGGTGCTGTGACTTCGCTGAAGTTCCTTACAAACCGTCAATAGAAACTTGCGAGCCCATGGAAGCTACGAACTTGACTGACATTCGTAGGAGTTGGCTATTCTTGGATTGCGCGTACCTTTTCTTCGTCAACCTGTACTCCCTGTGCACTAACAACAAAGCCAAGGAACACAACTCGATCCGTACAAAATGTGCATTTGTCCATATTAGCATACAATTTTTCTTTCCGAAGCACTTCTAGGACAGATTTTATATGCAATGCATGCTCTCCTAAATCTTTACTGTAGATCAAGATATCATCAAAGTAGACAACTACAAATTTTCCAATGAAGGATCGCAAAACATGGTTCATTAATCTCATGAATGTGCTAGGAGCATTAGTTAAACCAAAGGGTAAGACTAACCACTCGTATAATCCATATTTTGTTTTAAAAGCAGTTTTCCATTCGTCTCCCTCATGCATTCTAATTTGATGATAACCACTCTTTAAATCTATTTTAGAAAACACACAAGATCCATGCAATTCATCTAACATATCATCTAACCTAGGACTGGGATGCCGATACTTTACCGTGATGTTATTTACCGCTCGACAATCAATGCACATGCGCCACTTCCCATCTTTCTTAGGTACTAAAATAACTGGAACCGCACATGGACTCATGCTTTCTCTCACGAACCCCTTGTCCATTAGCTCGTCAACTTGCCTTTGTAATTCCTTCATTTCCTCGGGATTGCTTCAGTATGCTGGGCGATTTGGAATGGTCGCGCCGGGGACAAAGTCAATTTGATGTTCAATTCCCCGAATTGGTGGTAATCCTTGGGGAAGCTCCTCGGGAAATACATCCTGATAATCCTGTAAAAGAGTAGAAATAACACTATGCAATGAAGTTTTATTAGCGTTAGTATTCAAAAGTGCCTCCCTATACCGAAGTACAATCATTGGCTTTTTAGAATCCAAAGCTCGCCTTACATCACTTCTTTTTGCAAAAATATTTGTTTTTCTCTCTTCTCCTTTCTTTTTTTCTCTCTCTTTTGTTTTCTTTTCATGATCTCTCTGTAAGTGTATTTGATCCTCATGCACCTGTTTTGGTGACATAGGACACAAAGTAACTTTTCTTTGATTGTGAACAAAAGAGTACTCATTAGTAAAACCGTCGTGTTTTACTCGCCGATCGAACTGCCAAGGTCTCCCAAGTAGTAAATGACCTGCCTGCATAGGAACTACATCACAAAGGATCTCATCAACATACTTCCCAATTGTAAACGGTACTGATACTTGCTTGGTAACTTTGATGTCGCCGCTGTCATTGAGCCACTGTAATCGGTATGGGTGAGGATGTTTGGATGTTGTAAGTCCCAATTTCTCCACCATTGTGATGCTTGCCACATTTGTACAGCTCCCACCATCAATTACAACACAACAGATCTTACCATTTACCATGCATCTAGTATGAAATAGATTCTCTCTTTGCTCGCTGCTTTCTTCCTTTACCTGTGTACTAAGCATTCTCCGTGTAACTAACACTTCGCCATGCATAGCAACCTCTCTATCTTCCTCCAACGGTGGCATAGAGTCATTGTCACTATCTTCTTCCTCGGTCTCCAAATCCCCATTATCAAGCAATAACATAGTTCTTTGATTTGGGCATTGATTTGCAATATGTCCTCTGCCTTGACATTTAAAGCATACAATATCTCGATTACGACTAGTAGAAGGTGTATTAGTTTTACCTTGCACCACTTGATTAGCCGCTCCCTGCTTGATTTCTGGCTTTGGTTTGAAAACAGTTGGCTTTTCCTCACGCTTTACATTATTGGATTTCCATGATGAACCTGTGGTAGTGTTTATTCGCTGCCCACCTCTCCTCTTAAGTTGCTTCTCTATTTTGATAGCCATGTGCACCATGTCTTCCAATACCACATAATGTTGGCGCTCCACCAAATCTGCAATATCCCAATTTAAACCTGCTGAAAATCGGGCCATGGTTGCCTCATTATCCTCGTCGATGTCAGCTCTAGACATTAGCATTTCCATTTCTTTGAAGTAGTCCTCCACACTCTTGTTTCCCTGTCTCAAATTTTGTAAGTTTCGAAACAGATCTCGATAGTAGTGGCTTGGGACAAACCTCTTTTTCATTACAGCTTTCATTTCTGCCCAAGTCTCTATTGGACGTTCTCTGCACCTCCTTCGGCTGGTCATCAATTGATCCCACCAAGTAACTGCATACTCTGAAAATTCGGTAGCTGCAATCCTAACTTTCTTGAGTTCCGAGTAGTTGTGACAGTCAAAGATCCACTCCATTTTCTTCTCCCACTCTAAATATGCCTCGGGGTCACTCCTGCCTTGGAATGTGGGAATTTTCATTTTGATGCTATCGAGATTGTTGTCCTCTCGATTTCGGCCGCCTCTATCCTTTGCAAAATGTCTCCTAGGGATAAGGTCAATTTCCCGATCCTCTTCCTCGCTAAACCTTTCATCATAGTAATTTGTCTCCACTAGCCTTGCTTCCTTTTGTTGGGTCTTTCCTTTTGGGCGCCCACCCGGAGGGATTTGAGTTTGTTCCCCTCGAGTGACACTCAATTGATCGATGCGATCATGCACTTGTTCAATAGCCATCCCCAATTGTCTAGAAAATTCTTTCATCATAGCCTCCATCATGAGTTTTGGGTCAAAATTCGATGTAGAAGGTTCATTTTCAATTGTCTTATCTCTTGTGTTAGACATATTTCCTGTAAAACAAAGATTAGTAGAAAGCAAATTCCTCACCACTTCCTTGCGTGTTTCACTCAAACAATATATCACACAAATATGAAACGCTCGTGTATCACACAAATGGCTTTTACCCTCTAGTAATCTCACTACTCTTGCCTTTTTCCGCTCGTAGTTCTCTCTAATAGGTTCTTTTGGAATTCACACAAATGTTACCTCATTTTCCAATTTCAATCCAATAAGAACTTATCAAGAATACAATATAGAAGGTATGACTCTCGGAATACCAACAAGACTTCACAATCGTCAAATATGATTCTTTGTAAATGAAATCCCAATAATAGCAATCAACAATAATAATTTTCTGCAATATATTTTTTGCAGTTTTTTTTTTTGGACTAAAATCCAACAATAAAAGTAAAGATAAGTAACTTGATAGGAACTTAGCTCTGATACCAAATGATAGACTCCACGGCACGCTTGCGTGAGGTGGTCGTCGCCCGGATCGTTTCTAACAAGTTGATAGGATGGATAGCTTGCAACACCTTAACCCCTCGCCTATATGTAGACGGTAATCTTGGTACAATTGTTTGCTTAGGAAATTTGCAGAGGATGAACACCAACGACACTTCGACCCCTCGCTTATATTGAAGCGGTAATCTCGGTACTATCGACGATTGATGCGGTAGAAGATGCCACACACAACTATGAATGGTTGTATGATAAGTCAATTATGAATCTAAAAAGAAAAACTAAGGAACACTTAGGAATTCTTCAAAGAACCACAAGTAGAGAAACAAACTCACAATAGTATTGATAATCTGAAAATTGATATGAATGAATGATTTTACATCCTAGCATCACTTGGTATTTATTGGAACTTATGGTGTGCTAAACCATCATCATAAGTCAAGATCTAACAACTAATCACATCACATGTATCAGCCACCCAAAGAATTTAACAATCCAAAACATGTGATGTGTTAAAAGTCCAAATCAGACAACTATAAACTGATCAGCACATTGCAAGCTATTTTCACACCTGATAAATTTCGAATTTGGACTTGGGCCAAGAATGAAAATTGTAGCCCTGGAGTTTCTAATGAATTTAGGCTTTTGAATCACCTCATTTGGAGTTTGGAAACTCAAGTTATGGCCAAAATACGAACTGATGTCAAACTAGTCCAAAAGTGCGGAAATGCTGATTCTTTTGTGTCGATTCGGGTATGCTTGCTTCCAATGTGTTTATGAACTTCGCGTGATTGTAACCCGTCTCTATAACCTCTATGCTCGATCCAACCTCGGTCCATAATTTATGAATCATCCCGTTAAGTCCTTCTTTGAAGCGTTTAGCTCGTGTCCTCGTAATGGGTCCAAGTGGCATATGCAATGGATCCACTTGTGTTTTGTCAAGGGCTTGTGAACTAAGGATGTCCTCATCAAAAAGTCCATAATCAGTCTAGGTAGAATATAGTATTCTATATGTGCATGCTTACTATGTATATATTATATATTATACAACGTGTTTCGCATGTTAAATAATATGACGCGTATTTTATATATATATGTGCATGCGCGCTAAACAAGATGAGACAAATAATAACAAACCCCTAAAGGAAATCATATTAAGTCCTAAACGTTCAAAGATATTTGGAATATCGAACGTCGCCTTCTAGCATGGTAAAGCGATAGAGTATTAAATATTTAATATGAGTTTGTTGTGTCACCATAAGACAAATATTAAATATTTAAGATGTTGCCTTATCACATTTGATGCTTATTAAGGAATTGAACATTACTGTTTTGTTGTGTCACCACAAGGACGATATTTTTCTCTTCACATATATGGAAGTGCTAGGTTGGACTTAACTTGGATAATTTTGATTCAGATGTGTCACCACTTGATCAAAATAATCTAAGAGACAAAATACAAGGAGTTACATAGTGATGTAATTGACAATAGTTGTCTACCTATTTATTTATATATCGTTTGTTGTGTCACCACAAGGCTATATATATTTGAAATGGGATCCTTATTCTCACTAGCAAATCTTTAATTAGATATGCCGAACTATATATGTGACACCCCCAAATTCAGGTACCAATACCTCGAATTTGGTGCTCACGATAAAATACATTCTTACACCCCTAAACAACACAAATCAACTAATGCGGAATAAAATAAACATATGTTGTTCATTACAAAAGGTTTACTACGGTCCCAAGGTCTATAACCTTAAATAAATATATCGAAGAATACATTAATAACATAAAACTATTCCACGATTACATAACGGAATAGTACGTATAACTATTCCTTAAGCTTTCCTTTGCCTTTGTCCGCTTTGGAACTCCCCAGCTTAACTGCAATAGTTTCATGATATAACAAGGGTGAGAAACTACTTTGCTCAGCAAGCTTAAAATGAATAAAGAAGATATATTACGAATGAATGAGAATAATAGCCGCATAGATCAACAATTTATGAACATTGGTGAAATAGCTAAAATGACATAATCAAAGTTCAAATGAAACAATGAATAATGATTATTTACTGTTGAGTGGTCCAACCGACCATGAACTTTTGGTCAAAGAGTCAATCATTCAACTAACTCTTTTAAAACCTGGCCCCGTCAGTTGTACTCGAGGGGATCAGCCTCTTGTACACCATGTATATGCATAACATTTAACTCTAACTGCATCGAATAACCGACACATTATAATCCCCTAACAAGGGTTGCTCTCTCAGTCCAAGATTCCGTACCAACTACTGGTTTGGATAGCTTTTAAAAAGGTATTAACCTGTATATGTCTAGCCGAAACAAATGGCGTAGACTATTTATTAAACAGTTCATGAATGAAGAACTTAAACATTTCACAATCCAATAACTATTCATGAATTCAAAGGCACAAGGTGCGAATGTCAATAATTGTCTTTGAGGTGGAGTAATTGGCAATAATTAATCCACTAGTATAACTTGAAAGTAATAATTCTAGTACGAGTCAGGAAACTTGCAATAATATATAGTACTTGCTCAAGTATAATCTTGAGTAAGGTAAGGGAACTTGCTCAAATGTAAATTGAGCAAGAAGAACTTGCATAATACACCACATCCTGCTCGAATGTAAATTGAGTAGGGTTAAAGGAAACTTGCCTGATGCGTCTACTACAATAATACAACACACGCTCTTCAATTATCCTACACACATATGTGCACATAAACATACGATAAATTAGTCACATAATGAATACCAAATATTAGTTTACACTACCCATAACATTATATACATATTAGAAACATAATACCAAGCAAGGCTAAGCACACTAGTTATAACGTTACGACGCTTGCACGCCCATACGCCAAATTTCACTTAAACATTTAAGTGACATGCACAACGTCCCCAAACTGCCCAAATTTGAATTTGTACCAGGTAACAAATCTTAATTCTTAATAGTGGAAGTTGTAGGTCTACTCCTTAGCTTTCCGGATCATCTTGAATCATCCAAATCGGAGTTCGTATGAGAAAGTTATGCCCATTTTACGAAAGGGTACTGAAGCTGTCCAGACTCTGCAATTTTTCCACTCTACGATGGCACTCTACGATGGCCGAGACAACTCTACGATGGTCGAGACGACTCTACGACCTCAACTCTACGATGGCCAAGACGACTCTACGACCTCAACTCTACGATGGCCGAGAAGACTCTACGATCGCAACTCTACGATGGCCGAGATGACTCTACGACCTCAACTCTACGATGGCCAAGAAGACTCTACGACCTCAACTCTACGATGGCCGAGAAGACTCTACGACCTCAACTCTACGATGGCCGAGAAGACTCTACGACCTCAACTCTATGATGGTCGAGACGACTCTACGACCTACACTTAGCCAAATTTCCACTTTACGACCTCCTACTTGATAGGTTCGTAGTACCTGTTACCAAACACCATAACTTCTTCATTTTAAGTCGGAATAAGTCCGTTCTTAAGGCTATGGAAAGCTTGTAACATGACTACAACATACCCAACAATCAAAACCTTCCAGGTTCTCTAACTACTCAAAACTGTGGCTCCAAAGAGCCCCGTCGCACTAATTTTTTGTGTTCTTGACAGCCTTGACACATTTTCTTAAAATCGCTATATCTCCCTCATCCGAGGTCGAAATACGTTCATTCTAAAGCCCATGGCTTCTTAATTCAGTGCACTATACTCAGAAGCTCACAATTTTACAAGCAACACATTAATACCAGATTTGTTCGCAAGATCACTGTTCACATAAACTAATCGTTTTCTTGACATGGTTTACTAAAATCTTCACCACAAATTCGTTTTAAAAGCTTTTTACTCCGTTCCAACTGGGTTATGAAGATAACCCATAGAACTACAATATCACAATAACAAATAAAGCAAACAAACACAGAATCGAAGATACAAGTTCTCTAAAACAGTCTGAATGTCCGTGTTTGTCCAAAATGTCCATGTTCTTCATTGTTCTTCATCCTTTACGCATGGGTTCAGAATTTCTCGTTATATTGTTCCACTTTACTATTATTAGGAAGGTTTTTAGAGTCTTAAGAACTTTCATAACAACTGTTGGTCGATTTCGCAACCGAAAAACTCGCGCAAGTATACGCGGTCTAACAAGTAATAGAGTGATAAATAAAAGTCGATCCCACGAGGAATTATCACTAATGTTTAACCAAGTTTTAACTTTATATCATCTCGATATTATTTAAACAGTCGGATAGAAGGTAATTAATTAAACTAATTAATTCTAATTATCAAAGCAATTAAATGGATAACGATTGGTATCTAAAACGCTACAAGCTAAGATCATAACTTTACCCCCACACAAGTATTCTGTCAAATACTTAGTGTGCTATGTTCATTGAATATCTTAACTGTCTCTCTTTGGTCTTAATGGTCACGACGGATTATCGACCGAGAACTCATAAGTGCTCATACGCCTCTTTCGAGGTATGCATGAGCATATCCTATCAAAGATCTACCCAGAAGGGAATAGAACTGAAAAGAACATCAAAGCTAGGTAATAATCCTCACATTCCTATGCTGATTATTCAAAGCAGAGAATTAAAGCATAGGTTCTCAATTAGGTCACATATGGCATATAAGTATATTCCTATCTTACACACAAATTAGGCAATCTATAGGTATAGACAAATCCTAATCACATGCCAATATATCAGACATGCACCTATAATCCACTTCCATTTCTTATAGAATACCAAAATCATCACTAAGTTCTTTAGCAAGAAACATAAAACACAGATATATTGAACCAAACCATATGGTGCCAACCAAAGAGATAGGAAAGTCAAATTCAAATAACAAAGGGCTTCATTAGCATAACAATTAAACTAAATAACATAAATAAATAACATAAGTAGATAGATAACTAATGAACTAAGAACACAATATTCCCACACAAGCATTTTGTCAAACACTTGGCGTGCAATGCTTCTGTAGACACACAAATCTTGCACTTCCTATACTAACCATGACAAGAGGGCAAAATCGTCAAATTGATCCAGCACCCGAGAATAAAAGGTGGACATAAAGACGAAAACTCAAAGCCACCGCTGCGGGACGAGATCTAAGCCGACACGACAACAAGCGAATGTCGGGAGTCGGTTAATGGTCACTGCACTTACCCGGATGTCATGGCACGTTTCCCGGCGGTTCCCGAACTGCAGAATGCAAGCCCTTCAGCGGAAACCAACAGTACAGCACGAAAATTGAGACGAGGTACGGAAAACGAGAAAATCAGCACAATCAGCCGCAGATCAATCTGCGGCCAAGGACGGAACTCGAGACGACGCGGGACTCGAGCACGGCTGGGGGGAGAACCAAGGGCCAACCGCAGATCAATCTGCGGCCAGCCGCAGATTGATCTGCGGCTGCCCTTGGTAGTGCTTTATTAAGCCATTTTGCATACAGAAACAGGGAGAAGAATCCAGCAGCAGCAGTTCGGGAGAAGGAGAAAAACAGCAAGAAAACAACAAAAATTAAGAGAGAAAAGAGTGAGAAATAGTGAGAAATTGTACCCATTTTGTGAGATTACACCTCATATTTTCTACTCTACTCGATACACAAATTCATACATATTGTGGGGATTATTTGCAAGGTGAAAAAATCCTTTGTTTTAGCATTTTGTTATACCATTTTTGCCAAGCTTTTTGTCATCTGAATTATCTTGAATGTAGTTTTCTCACATATTATTGTGAAACCATAGATTAGGGACTATTAGTGAGGGTTTCATCCGAATGAAATTCCCCCTAATAGCCCAATGATGTCCGTTTCGTGCAAATTTTAGCTATTACGATAATGTGTCATTCGTAGTGTATTTAAATTGTTATTGTAAGATATCCTAGAGCATTAGGCATCCCACGGTTGTTTATTTATGTTGTATCCATTTTGCGGTTGTGCAACAAGTTCGGATGTGAGCCTAGGAACGCGATCCCGTGGTCCAAATCCGATGATGGACATTTTTGGATGTATGTAATCGGGTAGATGCATTCGTCATTGTAAATATGTAATCGTCGGGCCTTAAAACGATACCAAGTCGGAGGTCGGGTTTAAGGCCCCGAAATAGTGAAACTTGTGATTGTAGGCGTTTGGATTATTTTGATGGCTTACATGCCTATGAATAGCCCCGACGCGTGTTTATGCTTGATTGGATTTTGTGACACGAAAAATGATTTCAAAGATTAAACGATGAAGGTTTTTCATTAAAATCAAGCAAACTAGGGGGTTAGCATCACGTAGCGAAAAATTGGAAGTGTTAATGAATGTCGATTCCTATTAAACGAGAAGGCTAAAGAAGGTCGTTTTCAAATGTCACAAAAATGGTTTTATAAAATAAAACAACGTTTTTTATTAAATCTTGGTGCGTAGGGTGAAAGATATCCTAGAAGTTGCCCATCATTTTATGAAAGCAATGTATAGATTTCGATTCCTATTTTGACGAAGGTTTAAAAGACTCTTGTTTTGCCAAAACGACACCTAATAAAAATCTCATAGCTTTTGACAAATAAAATCAAATCTTTTTCATAAATAAAGGAGCTCTCTCGTACAAACGGAAACGACGTTCTAAAACATTCCTAAAATAAAACATGATTTCTCATGAAAAGCCAAATGTTTCATCTCTCATGAAAAAAACTCACCACAACATTCACATAAGCACACACACACACACACACGCCCACACACACACATTTCATGAATAAAAGGATAGGAAAGCATCAAGATTGCGGTAACCGTGTTTTCACGGAAGTCGGGGGGTGCCTAACACCTTCCCCTCGCTTAAGCAAGCCCTCGAACTCTATGAATCTCGGTTCGCATACCAATTAATTCGGAGTCACATATGAGCCAGCGATTTACAAAAAACGGAAAATCGGATGAGTTGGTACAGCCATTTCAAATATACCAACTGGCGACTCTGGTTAAATTGGCTCATCATAAAAAACGATCTTTCAAAACCCCGTCGACACTCGTGCCGACCTTTTCCAAAAATCATCTAATGAAAAAGCTAAAATTGGAAAGGGTAACAATCACCAAAGAGAGCGATTCCTCCCGGGATCGACAGCTGGCGACTCTGCTAGGGACCGTTAGAGGGCTTAAGCCGCGTTCAAATCTTGATGCTATCCTATCCTTTAAAAAGTTCACGAATATGTGTGTGCATGCGATATTTTGATTTTTTGTACTTTTGTTATGTGAAGGTGTGTTTTTCCCAAATGAATGATTGATTGAATGGAATGGCTTTACTTTAAAGTAATCATTTGCATACGGTGAGGACGATGAATGTGAATGTATGTTGAGAGTGTACCTCCTCCTGAGGCGAACCTGTCGGTTGCTTATTACTGGACTCGAAGGGGCTGCTCCCCGGAGATGGCTCAGGAAACGCACCACCCAAATCCGCTCCAATCGAAAGGACTCAGACGAGTAGATTGCGAAGAATTGGGAACCTTCATGCCGAAAAGCCCGTGAGAGTAACCCTAGGATAGGTCAGCCTCAGATTAACCCAACGCAGGAAAAGTCTCTTCATGCCCTTTTACGTTCGCGCGTATAAATGTCATGATCCTATTCATATATGCCTCCCCGTTGTCAAAAGAAAGCACTGACCTTCATGTTTTGCAGGAAATAGCTGGGAAGGCATAATAAGTGATGTTTATTAATTATTATTGCAATAAGGGACTACTAACATGGTGTTTTGCAGGAAAAGATTTAAAAACCACCAAAAACAAAAAATTACCGTTTTAGCATGCATCCACATCTCTCATCTCCCAAAGATTAACCTCCAAACCGTTTTTTTCTGCAGGATTGCTCCTCAAACCTGTTCGCAATCTAAGAGGGCCCATGTCTCTACATCTGAAATGGCTGATATTCCACCTACTAATCCTGGTTCCATATCCCGTGAGGAATTTGATGATTTCAAAAAACAGATGATGGAGATGGCCATAATGCTGAGGGAACAATTTCTACCTAGACAGGATCCACCTAAAGAGGATCCACCCCAACCTAAGGGCAAGCCAGTCGTCCCAAAGGTCATTCCCGTACCGAACAAGACAGTGATTACTATCCCGGAAGAGGGAGATACGGATGACCTGCGAAAGAAAATGAAACAAATGTGTAGACACCCAAATTTTGCGTTTCCTTCTACTAACCTTGACAGGAGGGCGAAATCGTCAATTGAACCAGCTTGCAGGAGCAAAGGAGCGGGCACAAGGGGCAAGCGCCCGGCACCGCCGCAATGATTTGGGCAGCCCAAGTCGACGTGACAGCATGATCGTCCGAGGCAGGCATTTCCGAATGAGGTGGCACGTCTCCCGGAAGTTCCCGGACTGCGGAATACGAGCCTGTCAGCGAAAACCGACGTTGCGGTACGAAATTCGAGGCGTGGCAACGAAAATCGAGAAAGTCAAGCCCGCCAGCCAGCGGATAGATCTGCGGCCAAGTGGGTGCGCCAGCACGAAAACCGGGAAATCAGCACTCAGCAGCTGAGTGCGATGGGAGGCGTGCCAGCTGGCCAGCCGCAGATCCATCTGCGGCCAGCCGCAGATAGATCTGCGGCTGGCTCTGGCCAGCCTATTTAAGCCAGCTTCGGCAGCATACAGGAGGTTCAACAGTTTTTGAAAGAGGAAGAAGAAATTCAGCAAGAGCAGCAGCAGAAAATCGGGAATAGAGAGGAAAAACACCATAAATTTTGCAACAAATAGGAGAGAAAGGAAGATCAAAAGAGAGGGTTTTTACTCTTTGATTTGATTGTAACACACATATTTCTTCTATTCCAATACACAAGTCTACTTCCATTTTGGTATCAATTGCAAGGTGAAATTTCCCTTTATTCTAGCAATTTATCATATCATTTGGCTAAAATTAATGTAGTCTTCATGTAATTTATTGTGAAATAATGAATTAGGGATTATTTGCGAGGGTTCCATTGGAACAAAATTCTTCGTAATAACCCGATGATATTCACGTTTTTGATTTCTTGATTGTGTATAAGAGATGTATTGGTTGTGGTTCCTTCAATTTGCTATTTAGGATGTCGTGATATTGTTAGAATTTCCGTGTTGGTTATTTATTGTAATGTTTGAATTTGTGAGTACGTAGTAATCGTGGTTGTGAGCCTAGGGAAGCGACCCCGTGGTCCGAATCCGATGACGGACAAATTTTGACGTATGTATTTAGGAATAATGTAATCCTTCGTTGTGAACATGTAACCGTCGGGCCTTAAAACGACGCTAAGGCGAGAATCGGATTTAAGGCCCCGTCATAGTGAAAAGATGGGATTTGTATGCGTTTGGGGTTTATTTTGATGGCTTACATGCCCATGGAATAACCCCGCGCTTTTTATTGCTTTCATTTGATTTGTGACACCGAAAAAATTGATTTCAAAGCTAAAACCATGAAGACTTTCATAAAAATCAATCAAAGTAGGACATTAAAATCACGAGGTTTAAAATTTGAGAAATGTTAATGAATGTCGATTCCTATCTAACGAGAAAGCTAAAGAAAAAAATCGTTTTCCAAAAACAACACACGAAATGATTTTATAAATAAATTGACGTTTTATTAAATCTTTGTGCATAGGGTGAAAGAGATCCTAGAAATTGCCCATCATTTTTATGAAAGCAACGTATAGATCTCGATTCCTATTTTGACGAAGGTTTTAAAACTCTTGTTTTGTTAAAACGACACTTAAACGAAAATCTCATAGTTTTGATAATTAAAATCAAACCTTTTCTCATAAAGCTTTCTCGTATATGCCGAAAAGACATTCCGAAGCATTCTCAAGTAAAACAAACACGATTTTCCCTAAAATCCAAATGATTCTTTCATACAAACTCACCACAACATTCACATAAGCAACACATACACACACACGCACGCACACAACACACACACATTTCATGAATTAAAGGATAGGAGAAGCATCAAGATTGCGGTAACCGTGTTTCACGGAAGTCGAGGGGTGCCTAACCACCTTCCCCTCACTTAAGCAAGCCCCCGAACTCTATGAATCTCAATTCGCAGACCAAATTAATTCGGAGTCACATATGAAGCCAGCGATTTACAAAAGAGCGAAAACTCGGATGAGTTGGTACATCCATTTCAAATATACCAACTGGCGACTCTGGTTAATTGGCTCATCATAAAAAAACGATCTTTCAAAACCCCGTCGACCTCAATGCCGACCTTTTTCCAAAATCATCTAAACCAAAAGGCTAAAATTGGAAAAAACAGAGAAAGAGAAAAACCCGGCGTCGACAGCTGGCGACTCTGCTGGGGACATTAGAGGGCTTAAGCCGCGTTCAAATCTTGATGCTGTCCTATCCTTTAAAATTCATAAATGTGTGTGGTGTGCGATATTTTGATTTTTTACTTTTGTTGTGCGAATGTGTGTTGTTGTCCAATGAATGAATGATTGAATGGAATGGCTTTACTTTAAAGAAATCATTTGCATACGGTGAGGACGATGAATGTGAATGTATGTTGAGAGAGTACCTCCTCCTGAGGCGAACCTGTCGGTTGCTTTATTACTGACTCGATGGGGCTGCTCCCCGGAGATGGCTCAGGAAACGCACCACTCAAATCCGCTCCAATCGAAAGGGCTCAAACGAGTAGATTGCGAAGATTTGGGAACCTTCATGCCGAAAAGCCCGTGAGAGTAACCCTAGGATAGGTCATCCTCAGAATAACCCAACGCAGGAAAAAGTCTCTTCATGCCTTTTTACGTTTATATGTCTAAATGTCATGATCTCATTCAATATTCATACATCCCTTTTCTATGTCGAAAGAGATTACTAAACCGCTGTGAATTGCAGGGAATAGTTGGGGGAGCATAATAAAGCATGTTTAGCATTGGTTATGGCACTAAAGGACTACTAACTTTCTCTTTTGCAGGGAAAGATTAAAAAACCCAAAAACACACAAAAAAAATTACAGTTTTAAGCATGCATCCATGTTTTCATTTCCCCGGGACTAAACTTCGAACCGTTTGTCTCTGTAGGATTGCTCCTCAAACCCGTTCGCAGGTCTAAGAAAGCCCAGGTCTCTACCTCTGAAATGGCTGATATTCCTAATCATAGTTCCATATCTCGGGAAGAGTTTGATGACTTCAAAAAACAGATGATGGAAATGGCCACAATGCTAAAAGAGCAGTTCCTACTCAGACAGGATCCGCCAAGCCAAGGACCACATAATATTCCACCACCAGGGGGTGACCAGAATCCTCCTAAAAATGTTGTAAACCTGGGTAAGGATGACCAACCCCAACTCAAGGACGAGCCAGTCATTACAAGGGCCGTTCCCATACCTAGCAGGACAGTGATTACTATCCCAGAAGAGGGGGACAAATGACGACCTTCGGAGAAAAATGAAACACATGGAGGAGACCATCCAATCTCTAAGGGGCATAGGTTCCCTGGGCAGGGTTAATTACTCGGATTTATGTGTTTTCCCCGGAGCCAGATATCCAGAAAAGTTCAAGGTTCCCGAGTTTGAAAAATACAATGGAAAGGGAGACCCCTAAACACACTTGAAAATATACATTGGAGAACTCGGGGCTTATGCCGAGGACGAGGGGGTTAAGAATGCAACTATTCCAGAAAAGCTTAACAGGGAGGCAAGAATCTGGTATGCCCGCCTCGATAACGCCCGAATCCACAACTGGGAGGAATTGGCCCATACCTTCTTAACCCAATAACAGCTTTCAGGCCCAGATGGCCCCTGACATGGTACCAAATGACAAAGGTTAAGAAACAGCCTAGGGAATCCTTCAGGGAATATGCGCAAACGGTGGAGGGGCATGGCCGCACAGGTGACCCCCCCATTGAACGAATCAGAGATGGTGATGACCTTTGTAGACATCCAGGAGGCACCGTATTATGAGAGGGTCATCTCGGGGATTGGAAGACCCTTTGCTGAAATGATTAAACATGGAGAGATGGTAGACATGGGTTTTGAAATCGTGGTAAAATCCGGGATCTTACTGCTTTAGAAACTGCTGTTGCCGAGCAAATTACAGAACGGAAACTATGGCAGCACTTCCCGGAGAGGTCCAAAAGAAGAAGGAAGAGGATGTCTCCCTCATCCTACAAGGGTCATCCAGAAAAGCAGAAAGCCATCTTCCGTACAGGTACACAGAGGGGAGGGCAATCCCGACAGCCCAATTTCACAGATCAAAGGGCAGAGGGGCGAAGAAGATATGAGGCATCGCAAAACCGAGTATTCACCCCGCTCGGGGAGCCGCTTGAACGAGTATTAGCGGTATTAGTTGGCCCAACAGAAGATTGTTGGTTTTGGCACCCCCGAGTGACCCAAAGGGTAGAAGGTTTGACCCGAGCAAGCGGTGTGCATACCACTCCAGTTCCCCTGGCCATGATACACAGGATTGCTGGACGTTTAAAGCATCGAATCCAAAACCTGATTGACAGTGGAGAGATTGTGGTAGGAACAGCCGGATTCCCCGAATGTTAAGGCAAATCCCCTGCCAAGACATGATGGAGGGGGAGTCAATGCGACGGAGGCAAGTGAGGCGGGGGAGCCGCCAAGGTTGAACTATGTGCAGAAAGTTGAGGAGATGATAAATGTGATTACATGACCATGGGAGTGCGAGGGGTAACGCCCATCAAGTTGATAGGGGTAAGTACGAATAACATAGAGGGAACCTATCAAGTTTGACAGCTCCGAGGCCCATCATTTTTGCTGCAAGGTCCCCAGCTCCCTATCAGTAGTCTGAAGACTGTACCCTGGAATTACGGGGGGGAATACCAGAGGAAGCGGCCAGTTGTGCTTCCGTGACGACCAAGGGGAACCCCTTATATCTTCCCGGGCGAGTCCTTGAGAGCCAAAAGAGAAAAAATGAAGAGGTTTCCGGAGGAAAGGGCCATAGAGTTTTTGAAAAGGATGGATCACCCAGAAATGAGGGGGATCCAGATTTTAAATGAGGAATCAACCCTAACATCAGTCATGGACTTGGTGTTGTCATCCAGTGAACATTGTAAAACCCTGATGAAGGTTCTGGAGGAGGCATTTGTGCCCAAAGAGATCAGTGAGGAGATTTCGGCCAGCTGGTAGGCCACTTATTGGAAACCGATGCAATATCCTTTACTACAGATGAGGACATTCCCGAAGAGGGGAAGGGGGCACCGAAAACCGCTACACATTGCAGTAATCTCCTCAGGATATGTCATGAATGGGGTACTGATCGACGGGGGATCGAGGGGATCGGCATTGAATATATGTCCTCTCAGTACGCTGAAGAAAATGAAACATCAGTCCCAAGCGCCTGCGGGCCAGTCATGTGGTGGTTCGGGCTTTTGACGGATCCCGGAGGGATACCATCGGAGAGATAGAATTGCCAGTGGAGATAGGGCCCTGTACTTTTAATATATCCTTCCAAGTCCTAGATATTACGGCAAGCTACAACCTGCTGTTAGGGAGGCCGTGGATACACATGGCCGGGGCAGTTCCTTCCACGCTCCACCAACAAATCAAGTTGATCATCGATGGGAATCTGGTAACAATCTCGGCCGAATGCGATGACCCTTCTCCTCCCAGGAGTGGCCTACCAGTAATCAATGTGGATGAGTCAGCGGCGCCTGCCAGCTTTCAAAGCACTAGAGATTAGCACTCCCCATTATAGATGCCTGGGAGCTCCAGCTGTGAAACCAAGGGTCTCTCCGGAACTCACCTTTGTGGCAAGGGAAATGATTAAAATGAACTTCCAACCTGGACAGGGATAGGGAAAAAAGCAAGTCAGGGAATCACCGAGCCCATCCACCTACCACAGCAGATAGGCAAAGCAGGATTGGGATACCATGTGGGGCGCAGTACGGGGACACCGTCAGGGTGCGACTCCGATTCGACTAGTTGGCAGTCCAGCGACCAAGGCCGACAATGAGCAGGGGGATCAGCGGACCTGTGATTGGGGCAGGGAATGAAGAGTTAACCCCCACACATAGTGAGCCGGCCCGGAGGGAAAGTTTCCTGCAGGAGGTCGCAAAAGAGTTTGAAACCAAATGCTACATCCCGGACAAATCGACAAAGCAGTAAGGAGGAGGACGAATATTAATCATTACCACCCTGGGAGCCCAGCAAGTTGTTACCATGTCATCGATTTGGGCAGGGGCTGATTAATTCCCTGGAGAGGATATGGAGAAGGAGGATTCAGCGCGACGCCATCCGTAATCATCCGGGGATGGTGGTCCGATGTGAGGCCCCTCCCTTTATCCAGCGCATTCCAGCTGACCTGACCATCGACAATTGGACCCAGAAACCTCGGTGATATCCAAACAGGAGGTAAAACTCGACGTCAGGGTGATTGACTCTCCAGATGATGGGGGAGGAATGAAAGAAGTTTATTTTCTGTTGTTGTATATTAATTTCTGCATTCATTATGTCGTTTCTTCTATGTTATTATTGAAAATTGCGATCCATCGTGAAAAAAAATGATTTATATATGACAAGTATTTTGTTTTCATGTCAGGTTGTACCAATTTTGAGTAATCCTTTTTGCCAAACAAATGGTCTTTTCAATATTTTGAATGGATGGATTTATGATTTTGACATTGAGGCTGGATTTCGATTTAATGGGCATTGAACAAAGACGAAGACAGATTAACGACGACGCACCTGATGAGATCAAAGGATGGGTCGGAGGGATAAACCCAAAACCCAATTTGGACCCCAACAAAACCATCATCCTATAGATATCGGCACCCCTGACCCATCCAAAAGAACTCAAGATAGGGACAGACCTTAACCCCAGCAAAAAAATAAAAAAAAGCAGAAATAATTGATGTTACTAAGCCAATATGAGGATGTCTTTGCGGCTGGGGTCGCTACGGAGGATTATGATCGGATTGTCCACCGACATT
The DNA here is from genome assembly GCA_034770075.1 of Aralia elata. Lineage (NCBI taxonomy): Eukaryota > Viridiplantae > Streptophyta > Magnoliopsida > Apiales > Araliaceae > Aralia > Aralia elata. The sequence continues at coordinate 46,758,531 of CM068380.1, read as the reverse complement.
GTGGTGCAACCCCGGTTACCCATACAAGGAGGCGTTTCAGGCCTGTCAAGCAGAAACTAAGGAAGTTGATAAACCTGAGTGGAGCTTTTAAAAGTGAAGGAAGAGATCATCAAACAGTTCAGGGCGGGAATCATTATGGTGTCCACTTAACCCGGAATATGGCTATCTCAATGTTTGGTCCCGAGCGTGGACTAAACCTGGAGGGAAAAGGTGAGGGTAAATGCGTAGACTAAAACAGAGATCTAAACAAGGCCAGTCCTCTAAGGAGTAACTTTCCCGATGCCCTTTCAGTACGACATCCTGGTGGATAACACAGCTCCCAGTAACGAAATGGTACTCCTTTTGTGGATTTGCTTCGCAGGATATCATCAGGATAATGGGTGGCGGAGGAAGATCGGGAAAAAGACCGCATTCAATCACCCCCTGTGGGACACTTTCTTGCTATAAGGACGACTGGCTTTCGGGCTCACAAATGCCAAGGGGCTACTTAATCAGAGCAGCCATGATGGCCTATTGTTTCCACGATATGATGCCACCAGGAGATTCGAAGAAAGTCTACGTGGATGACATTATTGTGGAAATCGAAAGGGTTAGAAAAACTGATCATATACACCCATCTCAAAAAGCTATTCGATCGGCCTCAGAAAAGGTATTTTAAATTTGAAACTCAATCCCAGCCAAAGTGCGCATTTCGGAGTACAGTCGGGCAAGCTCTTGGGTTTCTCTGGGGTTAGTGATCGGGGGCAACATTGAGTTGGATCCAGCAAAGATTTAAGGCCATTGTGGATATGCCCAGCAACTCGCACAGAAGAAGGAGAATGAAGGGGATTCCTCGGAAAGGGATTAAACTTGTATTTTCAGCACGTTTTATATCCCCACTTGACGTACTACATGTGAGAGCCCATTTTCCAAACTTGTTAAGAAAAAGAGGGTTTTTCCCAAGAGTGGAAATGAGCAAATGTCAAAGGAAAGGCTTTTCAGACCATTTTAAAAAAGCAGTTTGACTGATAGCACCCAGTGCTGGTACCCCCGCCCGAAGGATGGTGAGTCCCTACTGTTTATGATATATATCTGGTAGTAAAATGCCATCGCGATGGGATGTATGTTGGGACAGAAAAATGAGGGCGAGGGGGAAAAAGAGCAGGACCACTCTAATACCTCAGGCAAAAGATATTAGCCAATGTGTAGCAGCAATTACACTCCCATCGAGAAGACTTTGGTTTTGTTGCTCTGGCACTGGGCGGGCAGGGAGATTACTTAGCGACAACCTCCCATGGGCATACAACGTACCTGATACTCTAAGAATGGATCCCTTGAATAAAATGATATTTTTGAAAGGACCATTGGCTGAATTGTCGATTATCCAGAATGGCAGAGTAATTTTACAACAGTTTGAACATGGTAGTACGTAACGCACAGGAAGGCCATGACAAGGGCAGGGAATTGCAGATCAGTTGGCAGAAGCTCCCAACGGGAGGGGATGGGTTTGGATGCCGTTAGAAACCCCTCTTCCGGGCGAGTGATATATTCTGGGTATCGCGCGAAAAAATGTGTGATGTACGAGGGACAATTCTGGAAGCTGTATTTTGATGGTGCCCTATGAATGCCCGAGTGGTTTGTGGCTAGGGAGGCCGGAAGTGGTCCTGAGTCTCTATCACGTGGAGAGCAATATCCCGTGGCCACCAAGCTTTCGTTTCAGCAATTACGAATAACACCGCTGATATACGAAGGGGTTGTATCTTGGGACTACATCTCCGATTTGGCCCGATGACATGGGAGTAAAAAGACTAGCGGGTGTTGTCGGGGATTCGGATATTGGTATTTATCAGAACCAAGCAATCGGGGTATACAACACTAAGGAGCTTCGGTTACTTCATTACCATCGTTGTGTCACCCAGCTTATGCAAGAGTTCGAAGATATCGCCTTCCGCCATACTTCCTCGGGGACAATAACTAATGAATTTTGCCGATGCATTGGCGACTTTGGCTTCCTTAATCCACGTGATCAAGAGTCGTAGGGGACAGTCCACAGATTGAGATCATCGTACAGAATAGCCCCGGACTCCCCACCCCCACCCCCTCCCCCCCACCCCCTCCAAAATGAGGGAAAATTTGTAGTTTTGGCAGTGAGTGTTATCAATATGAGGTCGGTGTTGGCACGGCAGGGCCAGCCAATTGGTAATCACGACATAAAGGGAATATCTGAGAGATAGATCCCTTCCCGATCCAGGCAAATCGTTACTGAAAGGAATGAGAATTCAAAGGATGGCGATGAAGTTTTACCTGAGTGGCGATTCAACTCTACAAGAAAGGATGCTGGGTTGGGACTGTATGCCGTGCGTAGATTGAAACACAGGCCGAAAGAATTATGAATGAAATACCACGGTGGGATGTGTGTGGACCCCATATGAGTGGACCGATGCTTGCCAAAAAGATTTTGGAGGGACAGGGCATTATTGGTTAACGCTGGAACGCCGATATGCGATTGATCATAGTCAAACGGTGTTTACCAATGCCAGGCCGCCACGGTAACTGTGATCACATAACACCTTTCCAAATGAACTGCACTGGTTAATGACCTCCCCACTGGCCATTTTCAATGTGGGGTGGAAATGGGATGTAATCGGACCAATAGAGCCCAATAGCAAGCAACGGGGCAACGATTTCATCTTCGTCATGATCAGATTATTTCACCAAATGGTGTAGAAGCAGCCTCATTTCCCCAAAGTTCACTCAGGGAGGGTCATCGTCAACTTCATCAGGAATAAATGTCATTTGCCGATAATGGGCAACCTGAGGGTTGTGGCTCTCCCGGACAATGCCAAAGAATTTAAACAACTGCCCTCATTAAAGGGACTCCCCCCCCTGTGACCAGTGCAAGATTAAGCATCTCAATTCCGTCATTTACCTGTCACCAAAATGAAATGGGGCAGAGTGGAGGCGGGGCCAATAAGAAAACATCAAGGAAAGATCATGGCAAAAATGTGCTGCTAATCATCGGGGGATGGCCGGATCTGTTACCCCTCCACCCTGGCTGGCATTACCGAACATCAACGCGTACTTCTTACAGGGGCAACCCCTTACGGCTTTGGTGTATGGACAATGGTAGGCTGTTCACCAGTCGAGGTTGAGATGGCGTCCCTCAGATATAGTGATCGGACGCTCAGAATAAGCGAAGAAGATTGGAATGCAAAGTCGATACGACCATTTGGCCCTAATTGATTGAAAGGAGGAGGCTCGAGGCTGCCATTTGGCACGGCAGAGCTATATCAACAGAGGATTCTCTCGATCGTAACGAATTAAAAAGATTAAGACTTCGGAAAAATAAATTTTTGGCTTGTTGTATAACAGTTCAAGAAAACGATTTGGTGTTGAAAAAGAATCATGCCTTGTCAACGACGAGGCCAAGGGGAAGTTTGCCCCGAACTGGGGAAGGGCCATTTTGTGATCAAGAATAAGTAACTATCCGGAGGGGCCCTCATTATTGCAAGGAAAAATGGATGGTGGAGGTATTTCCACAACCCATAAATTCTGACTCGGTGAGTGAATGAAGCGGTTCTTACGCTTAAATCATCAGTTCCTTTTCCCCCCTGAGAGCGAACTACGTATAGGACCTGATCTCGCCAACTTGTGGGGGTACTAGTAGGCAGCCATCATGGCGCGGTCCGATCTTTTCAAAAAAAAATAATCCTTTCCGCTAACCAAAAACCAATTTTCGATAGCCATGATAAAACTTTCCTACACCCTCAAAACCTTCTCCCCGAAACCATATCTGCGCTACACCAGTCTCATTGCCCAGTAATAAATACCCTGATCCAATCCAAACAGCTTAATTCCAAAAATCTGAGATCATCAATCCGACGAAATCAAAGGTGTGTGCTGGTAATAATCTGTCATAATCTCCATCAGGTCTGTAGAGGGAAAGAACAGAAAAGGCGAAAATGTCAAAACACTCATGGTCAGGCTTGGATAAAATGCATGACCCAATGGGAATGGCAATGATACGACAAAAGGGCGAGAAATGACATACAATTTAAATGCATGTCTATATACTATAAATGTCGTTTTATTTACAAGATTTCTTCTGTTCTAATAACTGATGATTGAAACCCAAACTAGTCCTATTGCAGGAATATAAATAATAATCTACAAATCTTGAAACATTAGCCGCAAGCGGAGGTATGAGACAGAGGTGGTGGACTAGATCTGGAAGCATCCAGCATCTCCATCGCAATCTGCTAGCCCCCCCCCAAAAATTACATATCAATACGCATCCAGTAAAGCAGTAGCTCGGCTCGTGACAAGTCCCAAATATGAGCATCTTCTAACCCACTGGCCCCTGGTCCTGAAAATACAATGGCCTCTCTTATCAGCAATGGCAACATCTCTAGCACCGAATGGCCCTCCATCTCTCTCAGCTTAAGGGCGGCATCCCTCTCGGCGTGTCAGTAACGTTAATCAGGGCCCAAGGCCGGAGTCGGGATATCCTCATCAGCGCATGCCCCGACTCTGGGGAGCCAGAGAATGACAAATCTGGCTGAAATGGGACATGGTCTGTGGTATTTTTTGTCGAAAATCAATCCTCCCACGAGTCATCACAATGGCCCCAGTCCGACCTCACAACTAGCCCGGAATCCAGGTCTCCAACGCAACCACTGTACCGTAGGCAAATGTCTGGATGTGACAGCTCGCCACTATAATTCGGGACAAAGCTCCTGCGATCCCACAAGCTACGTATACCTGCAAATAGATCCCTCTTTCGGCTACAGGCATGATATAAGGAATCCAGGTATGGGACCGGTACTTAGCCACCCGCGAGAACAAAAAAATGGGGGGGTTAGTAAATTCCTTGTGTCCCCCCTGATCAAACTTCGCCCCATAATACCGCCAGGGGATGAATAAGGTCGTCGACGCCCCTTAACACCGAGCAATGGCGGATGAAATCCAGGTTAGGCACCATGAGTCAAGAAGCGCTCTGGAAGGAGCAATAGCCCTGAGATAGACACAATAGATGAAATAGAGCGTCCCTCAACTGACGGACCAAAAAGGATTATCCAGCGCACAGTCACATCAGTACAGCTCCACGCGGACCGAAACGCAAAACTGGCGCGGTCATATGTTGTGACTGAAGCTCAAAACCCTTGGCCCGGGCCGGATCAGATACGCACGATTGGGGCTGAGGATTGGGCTCAATCGAAAATCCACATATACAATAAGGTCCGAACTCCCTCCTAAGAAGAATCTCCCTCAGGACATGTGACTGGCAATATGTGGCCCGACCATACCTAGGTATCCCATCCGCCTCAATATCATGGGTGATAAACTGGTGTGGATCCTCCTGAAGGGCACCCCCATAACCAGCCCGCAACAATCCCATCCGCTGATGTCCCAAATCCGATCGGAATTCCCTCGCAGGGCAAAGTACAAAACATGACGATCGGCAACCAGGCACATCAGCACAACGCCACCCACTCTTCTAAAGGCCATCCCAGCCCGCTGCACTCGGACACAGGATAAAAAAATCACCCCGACAAAAAATAGCCACGAAAGCTGTCAGTGGTGAGCTCAATATCGCGAATCAATCACACAGAACTTGAAAGGCGCGGAATACCCACTATGGTCTGAATCGGTGAATACCGGTAATTCCAAGACGGCCCTCCGCAAATAACCGGAGGTGTGGACCAAGTTCCAACGAATTGACGACCGCCATCGGAACCCAACGGATAAATCCCTACGCACTCCAGGGGAACCCCCACTCCAACGGCAAGCCGCGCTTTGTGAACCACCCGCACGCATTACCTCCTGCAAGGGCTGTGGTGGTTCAGCTCTACCTGTCCCTAACCTAAAACACACTCGCAACGGGCGGCGTGGGACCCCCCCCAATAGCTCAGGAAAGGGCCAATCCACACCGAAAGCTACGCTTCGGCACCTGAATGCAAAGGTCTCAATAAGGACCAAAGAATGTCACAGAAGACCATCTGCGGGTAATCCAATCTGCCGGCAGTAAACCTGTTCCAACCAGCGGAGTAGGCTGCCCACCCAACCCTGTGGGAGGAATGGAATCCAAAACGAACCACGACTTCTGAGGACGCACATCTGTGAAAAAATAATAGTAATCATATAAGGACTGTACAGGGGTCATTCTCTTATCCATAAATTAAAAGAGCATGCATCATACAGTTAATTAATAAAAACAGTTGTGAATTCCATAAAATGAAAAAGAACTGTGCATAAATAATATAAATGAGTTCAGCTTACATTAGTGCATAAATGAAAAACGAAATCCTAAGCAGGTGCTGATACAAAAGACCCTAACCTATCGCTGGTCTAAATAAAATCAGTATCATCTATGAAAGCAGGATCCTCGAACTGATCCCCTGGAGTCGTCGAGCTCGGTGGGACCAAAGTTCATATCAGGGAGATGTAGGGATGCGCCGTGTGCATCAGCATGAAAACTCGGGCCTGCATCATTAACCTGCACCATCAGAGATCGTAGGTGTAAGCCTCCTCCGGGGTTCCGGCCCAACCCCCGACATAAACCAGCGACAAACTGATACTACCTGACGGGTTCAATGAGGGCGAAGCTGATCAGCCGTTGGGTACGGGGTGCCGAACACAGGCAGCCCAATCGGGTCATCGTCACCGGTGCCTGGAACCATGTCTCCAATGAAAGAAAGTGGTCCCCGGCAGTCTGAGGACCGATGGTACGGAGGCACCCACCATGTACGGAATGCATCACTCGTATCAGTTGCCGGGAACCTGTGGAAGTAGAAAGCATTCCGACCATCCTCCCCCGGGCAAGCCATGATCTCTGAAGGCCTGAGAAATCCAGCTTCCGGCCAGAAAAGTAGTGAATGAAAGGGAGTGCGGGGGATGCGGATCTCCCCAGTGACGCATCTGATATGCGCGCTCTTCCCAGATACATTCACCCAGCCTCCAACACTCTGCAAAGTTGAGGCGACCGGGTGGAAAGCTCGAACTCTGGGCCGGAAGGATG
>CM068380.1:44131058-44276160 GCA_034770075.1 Aralia elata | reverse complement strand
TTAACCTACTTAATCATAAAGATAAGACTTATATAAGGAAAGATTAAGCAGTGAAGCGATTATAAGATTATCAAAGGATATAAATTAATAACACTAAGACTTTAATGTAATGTCTAAATACTAAACTTTGTGAACATGACTATTAGATAATGTTTAATGTAAAGCAATGATATTATGGGTGAAATGTGTGATGCTAATATGAGAGATCAATCTTATAAATGATAGGGTCTTTAAAAAGTAAGATCATCATTAAATTACGTTTAGCAGTAGTCAACGATCAAGGCAAGTTCCCTAAACCTTACTCCAATATTTATATTGAGTACAAGTTTCCTTAATACTTATACAACTTATGTACATTGTGTAAGATCTGGATTATTGATTACGAACTTTTATATACTGCAACTTCTCTAATTTGAACCTTGAATTATTCATTTTTCACAAGCATCTGTTAGTGGAATAATTATTTTGGATTATTCCAACATCCTTGATAATTAGTTTTCGTTATTCGCACTTGGTGCAAATTGAATTCCTGTTCTAATTATTGATGAACTGTGAATTTGTTAAAGTATCTTTTCATTCATGAACTGTTTATGAGAATAGATCTATGCTAGTTGTATCAGCTAGATCAAATATGTTTAACATTTGTTAAAATCAAATCGGTTTTATAAAAGCTGTTTCCCCTTATACCAATTAATTTGATTAAGGAATGTACAGACTCCCCCCCCCCCCCAGAAAAGAACAACTATTTAAGGCCATTATATTGTGAAAAATAACATTGTTTTGCCAGTTCTTATTAAGTGATTATGCATATTCTAGCCGGGTATGAGAATGCTGATTCCCCTCAATTACCAAAACTTATTTAGAGAATACCAGTTTTAAAATTACTGGACAACACTCCGTATACGTTCATGGTCACTGTTGAACTACTCAGCTTAATCTTCCAATTATGGAAATTTGAATTCTGTATTCTTTTCACAATTGATATTTATTGTTGAAAATTTTTCAAATAGTTAAATTCCATTTCTAATCCATGATATATCCTTTCTTTGTGATTTAAAACCTTTTTTTGCCTAAGCAAAACTAGTTGCTTACCCTTTGCTATATACATGACGTTTATTTCAGCTAGACCGGAAAGTTTCAAGAAAGATAAAGGGAAAGGCAAAAGCTCAGGAATAGACTTATGTGAATGTTTAATTATCGTATTATCTGATGTAATAATTTTAGATAAACCTTTTGTAATATTAAGGGTATGTTTAAGTTAAGGTTATTAGACCATGAGATTTGATGTAGAACCTTATTTAAATGAACAATGTATGTTTATTATTCCGCAATAGTTCATAGAATGTATATGATGTTGATGGATCGTGAGCACCGAATCCAAGGTTAGAGAACCCGGATTTGGGGGCGTCACAGCTTACATGCCTATGGGTAGCTCTAACTCTATTTTCGATGCTTGATTTTATTTTCTGATATGCGGAAAACGATTTTCAATATAAGTTGAAAAGATCTTTTAAAATTGAATCAAACTAAATTATTAAAATTAAGTTTTGCACTAAAATTTGAAGTAATAAGAGTCTTGATTCCTATTTGACGAAGGGTTTGTAAAAGACATTTTTCCTAAACAAAATCTTAAATTTTTCATCAAACTAAAGAAGTTTTCTAAACTAAAACAAAACTTTTCTTACGAATCAAATCATTCGTGCATAGGATCAAGAAGACTCGAAAGTTACTTTTAAGATAATGCACTCACCAAAATTTTGATGACCCTAGGAGTCTAAACCCTAGACGACTTATATGGTTTAGGAGACGAAACCCTAGACTATATTTTTGATTCAACTCTAGGAGATAATATTCTAGACTTTTGACATAAACGGCATAGGAAATGATATCTTATGCTTTTTAAATTACGATTACGATTCAACTTGACTCTATGAGACGGTACCCTAGATTTTTTCTATGACATGATTCACCTAGGCAAAATATTACGAAAGCGGTAATCGTGTTTTACGGAAGTCATGGGGTGTCTAACACCTTCTCCTCGCTTAAGTAAGCTCTCGAACTCTATGAATCTCGGTTGCGGACCAAATTTTACAGAATCACATAATGGGTTATCTCGATTATTTAAAACTTCAAAATCGGATGAGTTGGTACATCCACCACCTTAAATCTTTACCAACTGACGACTCTGTCTAATTGACCCACTTTAAAATCAAAATTTTCAAAACCCCGTCGACATAAGTCGGTTTTTTTCCAAAATTAGCCATTAAACTCACGATCTCTAAAAACCCTAGCGAGAGAAAAAATCTCGGCGTCGACAGATGCCCATTGAAAATAAGGCGATTATAAAGGCAATTTCAAGAAATAAACTATCGAAAAATGATTTTGTAGTGACTTTTATGCGTTTTTAATTAAAATTTATATTTAATAAATTTTATTATTATATTTTAAAATTTTTAGTTATAAAAGTGCCCAATCTTAACAAAAATCCTGTATCCGCCCTGCTGCTTATGGCATGTTATTTCAAGATTTGTCTTACAAAGTGTCATGGTGCAACAGATCATATTCTTATAAAGTATTTATTCTTTTAACATTAAATTAGAGGTAACATACACACATTTGGTTGTGGAAGTAAAGTTAGATGCTTAGTAGTTTAATTTTGAATTTTTTAAAACTATATTTTGGAGTTAAATGCGTCAAATTTTGTTACAATCTGTATAATAATAATAACTTATTTCTCTATAATGATTATTTGTTATCATAACTGTATTTTTTTTTAACAAATTTCAAATTTCAATGGATTGGTGTGTTTGACAGTGTCACTTGGAGTTCATAAATAATATTAAATTTATTAGATTTTGAAAAGAAAAAAAAAATGTGACTTAACATTTTTAGATAAATGTCTCCCTAAAAAAAGGTCAATCCGATGTTTTTGACCCATAAAATGATATATGCATCATATGATCTAAACATGTTAACGCGTATAATAGTTTTTCATACTTAGAATTAAAAGTAAATAAACTCACCACATAATTAAAAATGTTAAGTTTTTCATCATAATTGCTTAGAAGTTAATCAATCAATCTATATCAATAGCAATATAAAAATATGACAAGAACAAAAATGAGTCATTTTGATTGGTCCCGAGTCGACTCGGTAAGCTTAAATTTGGCTCTGTTTGTTTCACACGGAAAACTTTTGCCAGATAATGATTTTCTGAAAAATGTTTTTTGATATGATTGATTTTAATAAAAATGGCTAGTTTTCCCTTGTTTGGTTGCTAAACTGAAAATGAGATGAAAACGCGATCATCATCTTTTCTACTTGAATTAATTAATTAAATTTATTTAGTGTATTTTGTCTTCCTTTTTTTTTCAAAATACACCGCATTATAATAAATAAATATTTACCATATTCATAATTTCTTCTAAAGAGATTTTTTTTGATGAAATATGAAGAGAGAAATATTACTAAATTTTAAAGGTTAAAGATGAATAAGAATAAAAGATATATATGAAGAAAATAATTGAATTAATTGAGAAAAAAAATGAATTAATTGCTAAAGAGCGATGGAAAAAATAAAGAGAATAAAAACTAAAGCTTATTATTGGGAGATAGAGTTGGATATCTTTTTCGGAAAATGACTTACGGATCTCAAATTTCATAAGTCATTTTCCTAAGATAAAGGAAAGAGTTTTTTTCTTGACCAAAAATTGGTTTACTGTTGACCATATTTTCCATGACATGTCAAACATTGGAAAATCTACAAAACATTTTTCGAAAAACATTTTACTCCAAACAAACGGATTTTTTTATTTTTTATTTTTTATTTGTAAACCTCAGTAGTTCAAGGGTTTTTTTTTGGGTTTTAGCATTAAACATTGCAAAGTATTTTTTTGGTTTTGTTATTAAAAAACATTCAATGTATCCCTTACATTAGTATTATTATTTAGACTATATTCAAATTTTTACTTTTGAGCTTAATAAGAATATTTTATAGTATTTTGACCTTTAGTTTTATTAATCCATAAACCTAATTAATATAAAGTTTTCTCATTTACATTATAATTATGAGTCTTACTACACACTTAAATTACACTCAAAATTTTATGCAAGTCAGTATAAATCAATAATATATTTGGGACCAACTATTTTTTAAATTTGGCTCCGTTTGTTTCACATAAAACCTTTGCCAAATAATGATTTCTAAAAAAATGCTTTCTGATGAAATTGTTTTTAATGAAAATGACTTGTTTTCCCTTCTTTGATTGTTAAACTGAAAATGAAATGAAAAAAGATCGTCACCTTTTTCTACTTGAATTAATTAAAATAAAACTTTTTAAGTGTACTTTGTCTTCTTTTCTTTTTCTTTTCAATATACACCGCATTATAATAAATAAATATTACCATATTCATCATTTCTTCTAAAGAGAAAAAAAAATATTGATGAAATAGGAAGAGAGAAATATTACCAAATTTGAGAGCTTAAAGATGAATAAGAATAACAGATATATATGAAGAAAACAATTGAATTAATTGAGAAAAAACTGAATTGATTTTTCTAAAGAGCGATGAAAAAAATAAAGAGAATAAAAAGTAAAGCTTTATCGTTGGGAGATAGAGTTGCACATCTTTTTTCGTAAAATGACTTGCGGATTCTCAAATTCGTAAATCATTTTTCTAAGATAAAGGAAGAGTTTTCTGTTGACCAGAAATTGTTTTATGGTTGACCATGTTTTCTTTGACATGTCAAACACATGGAAAATCAAACAAAACATTTTTCGGAAAATAATTTACTTTGAAACAAACGGATTTTTTTTGTCAACTCAATAGTTTAAGGGGTTGTTTTTTTTTTTGCATGAAGCATGCAAAGTATTTTTTTGGTTTTATTATTAAAAATATTTCAATGTATCCTTTACATTACTATTATTATTTACACTATATTCAAAATTTTACTTTTGAGCTTAATAAGAATATTTTATAGTATTTTGATCTTTAGTAATTTTCTTAATTCATGAACCTAATTAATATAAAGTTATCACATTTATATTATAATTAGAACTCTTACTACACACTAAATTACACCCAAAATTTATGCAAGTCCCAGTATCGATCAACAATCTCTTGGATCAACTATTTTTTAAATTTGGCTCCGTTTGTTTCAAGAGAAACCTTTGCCAAATAATGATTTTTGGAAAATGTTTTATGATGAAATTGTTTTTAATGAAAATAGCTTGCTTTCCCTTGTTTGGTTGCTAAACTAAAAAATGAGATGAAAAAAAATCATCATCTTCTCTAATTGAATTAATTAAATAAAAAAAATTTAGTGTACTTTGTCTTCTTTTCTTTTTTTTTTTCAATATACAACGCATTTATAATAAATAAATATTACCATATTCATAATTTCTTCTAAAGAGAATTTTTTTTTTGAGAAAATAGGAGAGAAATATTACCAAATTTGAGAGCTTAAAGATGAATAAGAATGACAGATATATATGAAGAAAATAATTGAATTAATTGAGAAAAAAATGAATTGATTTACTAAAGAGCGATGAAAAAAATAAAGAGAATAAAAAGTAAAGCTTTATTTTTGGGAGATAGAGTTACACATCTTATGCGTAAAATGATTTACGGTTCTCTAAATCCGCAAATTCATTTTTGTAAGATTAAAAGAAGAATTTTCTGTTGACCGAAAATTATTTTTACGGTTGACTATGTTTTCTCCTTGACATGTCAAACACCGAAAAATCAACAAAACATTTTTCGGAAAATATTTTACCTGAAACAAAAGGATTTTTTTTGGCCAATTAAGTAGTTAAAGGTTTTTGTTTTTTTTGGGGTTTTAGCATTAAACATGAAAAGTCCAAGTTTTTTTGGTTTTATTATTAAAAACATTCAATGTATCCTTTACATTAGTATTACGGTAATGATATAAATTGCGAATATTTTACGTCGATTTTTTGATTGCCAGTGACGTGGATAAATATTAGTAGTAATATTTTTAGGGAGATGCGTAATAATTGAGACACTCTTATAATTTGTACCAATCTCATGTATTGATAAGCTTCGTAGTTGTAATTCGGCGTAAATTTATCGCAATACATAGCATGACTCTTAGTATTATTATTTACACTATATTCAAATTTTTACTTTTGAGCGTAATAAGAATATTTTATATTATTTTTACCTTTAGTTTTCTTGATTCATGAACTTAATAATATAAAGTTATCTCATTTACATTAAAATTAAGAATCTTACTACACACTAATTTACACCTAAAAATTTATGCAAGTTCAGTATGAATCAACAATCTCTTGGACCAACTATTTTTAAATTTGGCTCCGTTTGTTTCACGGAAAACCTTTGCCAGATAATGATATTTGGAAAATGTTTTATGATGAAATAGTTTTTTAATGAAAATGGCTTGTTTTCCCATGTTTGGTTGCTAAACTGAAAATGAAATAAAAAAGATCATTGCCTTCTCTACTTGAATTAATTAAAAAAAAATTAGTAATATTTTTTGTCTTCTTTTTTTTTTCTTTCCATATACACCGCATGACAATAAATAAATATTACCATATTCATAATTTTTTCTAAAGAGAAAAAAAATTGATGAAATAGGAAGAGAGATATATTACCAAATTTAAGAGCTTAAAGATGAATAAGAATAACAAATATATATGAAGAAAATAATTGAATTAGTTGAGAAAAAAATGAATTAATTTGCTAAAGAGCGATGAAAAAAAATAAAGATAGTAAAAGTAAAGCTTACTATTGGGAGATAGAGTTGCACATCTTTTTCATAAAATGACTTGCGGATCTCAAATCCGTAAGTCATTTTCCTAAGATAAAGGAAGAGTTTTCTGTTGATCGAAAATTGTTTTATGGTTTGACCATGTTTTTTCCTTGACATGTCAAACACTGAAAAATCAGCGAAACATTTTTCGAAAAATATTTTACTTGAAACAAACGCAATTTTTTTTTAAAAAAAATTTCGTCAATTAAGTAGTTAAAAGGTTTTTTTTTTTTTTTTTGGATTTTAGTATTAAACATGCAAAGTCCCATGTTTTTTTGGTTTTATTATTAAAAACATTCAATGTATCATTTACATTAGTATTACAGTAATAATATATTATTGCGAATATTTTATGTCTACTTTTTGATTGTCAGTGACGCGGATACGTATTGGTAGTAATATTTTTAGGGAGATATGTAATAATTGGGACCCTCCTATAATTCGTACAAATTTCATGAATTGATAAGTTTCGCAATTATAATTCGGCATAAATTTATCGCAATACATAGCAGGAGTCTTAGTATTATTATTTACACTATATTCAAATTTTTACTTTTGAGCGTAATAAGAATATTTTATATTATTTTGATCTTTAGTTTTCTTAATTCATGAACTTAATTAATATAAAGTTATCTCATTTACGTTATAATTAAGACTCTTACTATTCACTAAATTACACCTAAAATTTCTGCAAGTTCAGTATGGATCAACTATCTTTTGGACTAACTACTTTTAAATTTGGCTCCGTTTGTTTCACGAAAAACCTTTGCTAGATAATGATTTCTGGAAAATGTTTTCTAATGAAATTGTTTTTAATGAAAATGGTCTGTTTTCCCTTGTTTGGTTGCTAGGCTGAAAATGAAATGAAAAAAGATCATCGCCTTCTCTACTTGAATTAATTAAATAAATTTGTTTAGTGTACTTTTGTCTTCTTTTCTTTTTTTCCATATACACCGCATTATAATAAATAAATATTACCATATTCATAATTTTTTCTAAAGAGAATTTTTTTTTGATGAAATAGGAAAAGAGAAATATTACCAAATTTGAGACCTTAAAGATGAATAAGAATAAAAGATATATATGAAGAAAATAATTGAATTAATTGAGAAAAAATTAATTGATTTGCTAAAGAGCGATGAAAAAAATAAAGAGAATAAAAAGTAAAGCTTATTGTTGGGAGATAGAGTTGCACATCTTTTACGTAAAATGACTTACGGATCTCAAATCCGTAAATCATTTTCCTAAAATAAAGGAAGAGTTTTCTGTTGAGCAAAAAATATTTTACGGTTGAGCGTCTTTTCCTTGATATGACAAACACTGAAAAATCAACTAAACATTTTTCGGAAAACATTTTACTTGAAACAAACAGATTTTTTTTGTCAGCTCAGTAGTTCAAAGGTTTTTTTTTTTTTTGCATGAAGCATGCAAAGTATTTTTATTGGTTTTATTCTTAAAAACATTCAATGTATCCTTTACATTAGTATTATATTTACACTATATTCAAATTTTTACTTTTGAGCTTAATAAGAATACTTTATAGTATTTTGACCTTTAGTTTTTCTTAATTCATGAACCCAATTAATATAAATTTTTTACTTTTGAGCTTAATAAGAATATTTTATAGTATTTTGACCTTTAGTTTTCTTAATTGATGAACCTAATTAATATAAAGTTATCTCATTTACATTTTAATTAAGACTCTTACTACATTGAAAATAGTATGCACACAAGCCAATCATATTTAATATGATGTAGCATATATTTTGTAATCTTATTCATTTATTAATAAAAGACATTTTACTTTATCTATATGGTGCTGTTATTTAATTCCTCGAATAACTTGTTCATCGTATTTATGACTTGTTAATCTTAAGAAAAGAATGAATCGATATTGGTTGTCATGGTTAAAGGAAAATAGTATCGTTTCGAAGAAAGTCGCGATCGTATTATCGTTGTATACCCTACTAGGTGAAGATCACATTCTTATCAGGATTAGGGTTATGATTGTATCGTATCGAGGTTCCTCGTCGAAGAGGGTCGCAATCGTATTGCCGTCGGGCATCTATAATCCTATCACATTTAGGGAAAAGTTGTAACTGTATCGCCATCGGGGTCGCCTCCACGGGGATAGTTGTAAGCGTTTCTGTTGAAGCTTATATGATTTGATGATGACTGTTGTGATTGTGTAAATGATATTATGGCTATGTGCTTAATTATCTAAGTGATTATGTGTTTATGTGTTAATGTGATTACATGCTTGTGTGTCTATGTGATCATATTGATTTATATGAACTATCTGATTATGTACTTATATGATTATATGTTTATGTGATAAATGTGACCTGTTAGAAAATTGATACATTGCTGAATACTGTGAATTGCATACTTATAAGTATAGTGTAATGATAACTAACCGATGCAATGATAAATATAAGATTAAAGTTCACATGGTTCTGAATTTTGTAAAGTCCTTATAAAAGAAATACATGTACAAGGACTTAGAGTATAAAGATCAAGGATGTTAGGTTGATCTTATTGTAGAGTTACTCTGCATATTCGTAATGTAAATGTTTGTAAGCAGAGTAATCTAAGTATTCAAAGTACAAAATAATCAATGTATATTTGTATAAGCTAGTATTGTTGTGACGCCTCCAAATTCGGGTACCTGAACCTGTATTTGGTGATCCACGATACTAGACATTTAATATACTTAATGCATTAATTAAATAAAATTATTACATTAAAGTTATCTATCACAGGTATGAAGATCTTTAAGTATTTCATTACATGATAGGTACTGTAGTAATATTACAAAACCCTATCTATTACACTTAATAAACTTCCATTATTCGGTAACTTTCTCCTTGCCTTTGTCTTTTTCGTACCCTTTTGCTCGATTTTATCTTAGCTGAAAACATTTATATTAAAACAAAAATGAGCACTCGATTGCCCAGCAAGTAATAATGATCAATCAATAACATGTGCAAAGAATAAATGTTTTTCTTGAAACACGCTTTTACGGTAGAACAAAACTGTAAAGCAATAGAAATAATAAATCATCACTCATTTAAAATATTGAAATGTCAAATTTACTTGAAATGCTGAGTGGTCACAAGACCATGAACTTTTTGTTTTATTTTGAAAAGGTTCTAATAAAAATTCATCCGTGAACCGTCATGTCTTACGAGCACGGTGGGTGATCAGCCCGTTATGCCCTGTATTAATCAATACTATCTAATAGAACAATATTTGTGTTCATCGTCACTGTCCCCAGGACGCAACATAAAATTTCTCAAGTTAGGGATGTTCTTACTTAGTCTGAAGTCTAACCCAAAACAAAATAGATGGACAGTTTTATCAATTCTGAAAATATTTCAAGACTTAATACGAAAGAATTGAAATAGTCAAATCTTGTGTCTAGCCGGAACAAATGACTTAGATATTCATCAACTATAAATATATACTGAATTTCATCAAGTACACATGATCTTACCTTTATCATTTTTCGAAGCTGATTGGAATAAAAATTATACAACAATGTATTATTCATAAATAATTGCGAGACATTTGCTCCAAATAACAAGTTTAGAAAACTGGCTTATATGTGATCAAGTTCAGGATACTTGCCTTGTCTATTAACTATTGTAATAAGATTCATCTTATCTTTCTTGCACGGATCCTATACAATCATATTCACATATATAAACGTATTAGCCACACAACCATGTCATATAACTTGTACAATTATATCCATATTAGCTACAACCATAGCTTATATTGATGTTTTAGAAAAGCTTTTATATTCTTTCCAACTCTCTTATTCTTTTACTAACGAAAATCATTTTTCGATTTAATATCTCTTGTCCTGCCTTTTGAATATGAATATTTTAATTATAAAGCCTAACTAGCTTGCCCCAAATAGCCATCTCGGCTGATACTAACCGACTGCTGCTGCCGTTGGGTAGTAGCCCCCTTTGTCTTGACCCACATTTTTGACAGTCTTTATTCTCCCCAACTTTGATTTGTTTATATTAAATTTTGAAGCTAATATAGGTGATACACTCACCTAATATTGAGAAACATTGGCTGAGTAATTTGATCAATTCAAATGGGTTGACTGAAAGCCCAAGGAAGCCCCCCAGTTATCGCCTAACATGGCCACTGTTGCTGCCATGGGCAGCAGCTCTTCTCCCACATGCTCATTTCGTGGTTTTATTACTTCTAACTCTTATACCGGATTATAACAAATTTTAAATATGTTATATATATAGTATATGAGACTATATTTAAAAATTGTAAACTCATTTCGGACTCTTTAATTATCATTATATACAATATATATATATCTAACCCAAGCCTGGGTTTTGTTTATTACTTGTGTTTTAACCAAAACAGTTCGTTGAGGAATTTTGTCAAGTACCATGTGTGCACTGTTTTGAAGTCCTCATGTCATAACTATTTCTTTGTGTTATAACTCCACTTTAATCTCATTATATCTTCGCACAACCAAACCTATCTCCTTGATTCTAATCCAAACAATAGCAATCCGATATACAGTCAAATTCATGTATAACCAAGTAATTAGCAAACTAACTAGTTTACTCTCTTTTCAAAATTCAATTCCTTGTGATTCAAATGTAATATGCAATATTATAGTCTCATCTTTGTGAATCAGTATAACTATAATCAATTACTAACACTTCAGTTTAAACATACATAGTTAACCAATTCGTATTAATAACTATCTTCATTAAAAACTAATTTCTTCATTCATAAATAAAAACATAGTAGAGATGGGGGATATGTTAGGTTTGTATAACGCGAACATGCAATCAAATTACATAAATAAAGCGGAAGCGCGATAAAATCAGATTTTAAAATTTTATACAAACCATCACCATGATCTTTCTTTATGCACAATAATTAATTAAACGAAAGAGATGGAGAATAAGAATTATATCCTTGTAGAATTCTAGCTTCCTCAGGTACAAGTTCACCTCCAATTCCTTTGCGTTCTCCTTGAATTGCACCGATTAAATTCCTTCCTTTGATCAACGTTAGCCACCCAAGTGTTTGGCCTCTAGAGGTGATCCACCAAGGAAGAACAAGTATTCAAGAAGATGGGTGTTAGGCAAAACCCTAATTTTCTATCTCTATAGAAATTGCAAGTACTCTCCACAATTCTAATGCAAGAGTGTGTAACCCTAATCTATGATAAGACTCCTCTTATTTATAGATGTAGGAATAACCCTTCCCTAAACTATTTAGGATTATGGTTTATATTATAATTAAACTCCTTTAATTAATTATGCTCCTAATCCAATTAGGAATTCATGAGAGAGAGAGTACTTCTATTAATTAATTCCCAATCCCTATTAGGAAATAAATAATAGTTCTATTAATTAATTCCCAATCCCTACTAAGAATTAAATAATAGTAATAGTAATAATAATAATAAGACTCCTCTTATTAATTTATATTTAATATTTCCAAAATATTAAATAATAAATATTAAGCTATTTAATTTATTCTATCTCCATAGATTAAATTAAATACACTTAACTTATTATTACAATTATGCCATTTACTTCTTCTTAAATAAATATTTTCCTTTTGCGGTGTGTGACCCTTTAGGTTCTCCATATTAAACCGGTTGTGAATAAATCAATTAGAACAATTCTAATCTTATTTAAATAAATAAATTAAACAATTTAATTCATTTAAATAAATAATATTTATTCTACAATAAAGGTAAGCCCCCTTAGCGATCAACGACTTTCCAGATAATATAGATTTCAACATTAATCACAAAAGAACCTTTGAGTAAATAGTTACCGTACAATTCAATCCTTCTACCATACAATGTCCCAATTAAATATAAGACATGAAATTTCTGTCAAGTCTTATTTTATTTAATTATATGTATTTCGATTCCCAAATGCACAACTCTAAATAATGCAAATTAGAAACTCCTTTCTAATTTCATTCTGCCTTGGCCAAGGACTACTGAGTTATCATTTATCGAATCACATAGGACATTCACATCTTTTACTAGACGTGGTAGATTCTTTGTTGATCATTCACCTATCTCCATGTACAACTTATTATACCCAATCATACCCTTTGATATACCCTACAGGTCTTAAGGGACATGTCAAAGTATAACTTATCATACACAAGATACTATGATGATCTCAAGTCTAAGGATCACTTGTACTACTATCACTAGAGGAATTCCTATTGACAGCCGAGTAAAACTCCATTAGGTATTCCTTAGCGAGTCACGTTCAGTGAACTTATTCTCCAATAAGCACCTATATACTTGCTTTAGTGTCTCCACACAAATGATTATGAGATCAATCATCCTCTTCATAAGAGCAAGCAACGTATGTACTAATCTATCCGGATTCACTAATCCCCAATTTAGTAATCCAACGATTAGGAACAATTTTAGTTTGTGAGCTATCTTGAATTTAGATCTCATTAGCATGATCACCATCATGATTCTAAAAGCATTGCTTAAAACTATGGGTTTATCACATTTAATATAACAGCACCATGTAGATAATATAAAATGCCTTTTAAGAAAATCAATTCTTTTATTAATAAATGAATAAGATTACAAAGTATATGCTACATCATATCAAATATGATTGGCTTGTGTGCATACTACTTTCAATCTCCCACTTGCACTAAAGCCAATCGCCATGGTATCTAATACCCATCTTCTCTAAGTGACGATCAAAACTGCTGTTGTGTTAAAGCTTTAGTAAATGGATCTGCAATGTTGTCTTGAGAGTCCACACGCTCCAGGGCGACATCTCCTCTTTCAATGATCTCTCTAATCAAATGAAACCGCCGCAACACGTGTTTGGATTTCTGATGAGACCTGGGTTCCTTAGCCTGTGCAACAGCTCCGTTGTTGTCACAGAATAAAGGTACGACTCCTCTAATGCTAGGAACCACTCCAAGTTCAGTTATAAACTTCTTCATCCAAATAGCTTCCTTTGTAGCTTCACTTGCAGCTATGTACTCTGCCTCTGTCACTGAATCAGCAACTGTTTGCTGCTTGGAACTCTTCCAACTCACTGCGCCACCGTTTAAGGTAAACACATACCCTGAAACGGATTTATAGTCATCTTGGTCCGTTTGAAAACTTGAGTCTGTATAGCCCTCTAGTTTTAATTCAGACCCACCGTAGACAAGAAATACATCCTTAGTTCTTCTCAAGTACTTTAGGATGTTTTTCACTGCCTTCCAGTGCTCTTCTCCTGGATTTGACTGATATCTGCTTGTTACACTAAGTGCATGAGCGACATCTGGTCTAGTACATATCATACCGTACATGATAGATCCTATTGCTGAAGCATAAGGAATCTTACTCATTCGGTTTCTCTCCTCAGGTGTCTTTGGGGCCTGTTTCTTGGAGAGATGTATTCCATGGCTCATCGGCATGAGACCTCTCTTAGAATCTTCCATGCTAAACCTCTTTAGCATCGAGTCAATGTACTTTCCTTGGGTCAAGCCAAGCATCCTTTTAGATCTATCTCTATAGATCTTTATCCCCAAAATATAGGATGCCTCACCCAAGTCCTTCATGGAGAAGTGTTTAGATAACCAAATTTTGATCGACTGTAGCATAGGAACATCATTCCCTATTAGTAATATGTCATCAACATATAATACAAGGAATGAAAAAGCGCTCCCACTAACCTTCTTGTACACACATGGTTCATCCTCATTTTTGATAAAATCAAACCTTTTGATTATCTCATCAAAACGGATGTTCCATCTTCGAGAAGCTTGCTTCAATCCATAAATGGATCTTTGTAGCTTACATACTTGGTTTGTTCCAACCGTTGAAACAAAACCCTCTGGCTGTATCATATATACATTCTCCTCAAGCTCTCCATTGAGGAAGGCCGTTTTCACGTCCATTTGCCAGATTTCGTAGTCATAATAAGCTGCAACTGCAAGCAAAATCCGAATGGACTTGAGCATAGCTACTGGTGAGAAGGTTTCATCATAGTCAACTCATTGTCTTTGTTTGAAACCTTTTGCAACCAGTCGGGCCTTATAGGTCTCTACCTTGCCGTCCGCTCCAGTCTTTCTCTTAAAGACCCATTTACACCCAATAGGCTTAATGCCCTCAGGTGGTGAAACCAAAGTCCATACTTGGTCTTCATACGTGGAGTCCATCTCGGATTTCATGGCTTCTTGCCATTTCTCTGAGTCTTTACTACTCATAGCCTGTTCGTAAGTCAATGGATCATCATCATCTATGATGCGTACCTCATCATCATCATCTATGATGAATCCATACCTATCAGGTATCTTCGGTACTCTTCCAGATTTACGAATAGGTTGTGGTACAGTAGGTTCTTCTACTTGGTCAGGTACCTGACTTTGATCTGGAGTATTTTGTGGTTCTTGAACTTCTTCAAGATATATCTTACTCCCACTGACCCCTTCGAGGATAAACTCCTTTTCCAAGAAGGCGGCGTGTTTTGCTACAAACACCTTTTGATCAGTTGGATGATAGAAATAATATCCTAAACTTTCTTTAGGATATCCCACAAATCTACACTTGTCGGATCTAGTCTTCAGTTTATCGTGCTCAAACCTTTTGACATAAGCTGGACAACCCCAAGTCTTAACATGCTTAAGACTAGGTTTCCTCCCTGTCCATATCTCATATGGGGTCTTTGGGACGGATTTGGTAGGTACCTTGTTAAGTAGGTATGCAGCCAATTCTAGGGCATAACCCCAGAAGGATACTGGAAGGTCGGTAAAACTCATCATGGAACGAACCATGTCCAACAATGTTCTATTTCTCCTTTCAGATACACCATTCAACTGTGGCATCCCTGGTGGAGTCCATTGTGAGATTATACCATTTTCTTTGAGACAATTGAGAAACTCATTGGTCAAGTATTCCCCTCCTCGATCCGATCGAAGAATTTTAATACTCTTTCCAGTTTGTTTCTCCACTTCACTTCTGAATTCTTTGAACTTTTCAAACGATTCAGATTTGTATTTCATTAAATACATATATCCAAATCTAGAATGATCATCAGTGAAAGTGATAAAATAAGAATACCCTCCTCGTGCATTCGTTGTCATAGGCCCACATACGTCTGTGTGTACCAACGCTAACAACTCTGTAACTCTTTCTCCTTTTCCACTAAAAGGAGATTTAGTCATTTTACCCATGAGACAAGATTCACAAGTTGGATATGATTCAAAATCAGATAGCTCTAAAAGCCCATCTTTATGCAACTTGGTTAATCTTGTTTCATTGATATGACCGAGTCTACAGTGCCACATAAAGGTATAATTAACATCATCTCTTTTCCTTTTCTTAGTTTGTTCAATTTGAAGTATATTTTCATGCAAGTCAAGTATGTAAAGTCCATTTAGTAAGTTCCCAACACCATATAAAATATTTTTATTATAAATAGAACAACTGTTGTTCTTTATTATAATATCAAAACCATCCATATCCAATACAGAAATTGAAATAATGTTTCTAATGAGTGTCGGAACATAATAACAATTATTTAAACTAATGAACTTTCCCGAAGGCAGTGCTAAACAATAAGTCCCTACAGCTAATGCAGCAACCTTTGCTCCATTCCCCACTCGTAGGACGACTTCATCTTTGTTCAGCTTTCTACTTTTGCTTAGTCCCTGTATATTATTACATATGTGAGAACTACAGCCGGTATCCAATACCCAAGTAGAATTTTGACTTTCAGAAAAATTAATTTCTATCGTTTTACCATGCTAGAAGGCGACGTTCGATATTCCAAATATCTTTGAATGCTTAGGACTTAATATATTACTTTGAGGCGTTTGTTATTATTAGTCTCATCTTGTTTAGCGTGCATGCACATATATATAAAATACGCATCATATTATTTAACATGTGAAGCATGTTGGATAATATATAATATATATATAGTAAGCATGCACATATAGAATACTATATTCTACCCGGATTGATTATGGACTTTTATTCTAGTTTGGTTCACTAGAGCTACCAAGTGAACCAAAAGGTCAAACCTAGGGTGCAAGAATAAAATTTAAATATAACTTTTACATTTAAACTCGGGCTCCATTACAAACGGGTCTTCATGCACTCCTTCCTCCTTTGTCTCCAATTCTTCAAAATTAATTCTAACTAATCCTATTACAAAAACTAATTTCAATAAATAGAAACCTTGATCAGCAGTCAAGGAGAAGTACATAGGAGGGAGATAGAATTTACATTAAGAAAAATTAGAGAAGACGAGGTACGCAGACCCCATTTATAAAAACCCATACATTCAAGCATCCTCTAAAATAATTCCAATCACACATTGGTCAATAGTCCATAAACAATCCCTATTTATTATCATACATATCTCTATATGTATCAATAAATAACATTCATCTCATGAATAATAAAATCATTCTATATATATATGAGTATCATTTAATGGGCAAATTTTAAGTTGCATGAAATCCAATTTCAAGATTAAAATAAACTCTTTATTTTAATTATAAAATTATTAAGAATATTATATATATATATATACATATATATAATATATATAATAACGTGACCTTGTTTACCGAACCTGGTGTGTATATATAATATATATGTTATACATTACCAATGTGATTACATATATATATATATATATATATATATATATATAATATAATATAATCCTTATACACCCATACGGATTACATATATATATATATATATATATATATATATATAATATAATCATGTTACACCCATTTAATTAAATCAAGTGAGTTCGTTTTTCATAAAATAATAATTTTATACAACTAATTATGCCCAATAAATTATTCTAAATACATACCCATATATATTTAGAATCAAAACAATTAATAATTCGCATAAAGATTGACTCTTGATACCACTGTTAGGTTTGTATAACGCGAACATGCAATCAAATTACATAAATAAAGCGGAAGCGCGATAAAATCAGATTTTAAAATTTTATACAAACCATCACCATGATCTTTCTTTATGCACAATTATTAATTAAACGAAAGAGATGGAGAATAAGAATTATACCCTTGTAGAATTCTAGCTTCCTCAGGTACAAGTTCACCTCCAATTCCTTTGCGTTCTCCTTGAATTGCACCGATTAAATTCCTTCCTTTGATCAACGTTAGCCACCCAAGTGTTTGGCCTCTAGAGGTGATCCACCAAGGAAGAACAAGTATTCAAGAAGATGGGTGTTTGGCAAAACCCTAGTTTTTTATCTCTATAGAAATTGTAAGTACTCTCCATAATTCTAATGCAAGAGTGTGTAACCCTAATCTATGATAAGACTCCTCTTATTTATAGATGTAGGAATAACCCTTCCCTAAACTATTTAGGATTAGGGTTTCTATTATAATTAAACTCCTTTAATTAATTATGCTCCTAATCCAATTAGGAATTCATGAGAGAGAGAGTACTTCTATTAATTAATTCCCAATCCCTATTAGGAAATAAATAATAGTTCTATTAATTAATTCCCAATCCCTATTAAGAATTAAATAATAGTAATAGTAATAATAATAATAAGACTCCTCTTATTAATTTATATTTAATATTTCCAAAATATTAAATAATAAATATTAAGCTATTTAATTTATTCTATCTCCATAGATTAAATTAAATACACTTAACTTATTATTACAATTATGCCATTTACTTCTTAAATAAATATTTTCCTTTTGCGGTGTGACCCTTTAGGTTCTCCATATTAAACCGGTTGTGAATAAATCAATTAGAACAATTCTAATCTTATTTAAATAAATAAATTAAACAATTTAATTCATTTAAATAAATAATATTTATTCTACAATAAAGGTAAGCCCCCTTAGCGATCAACGACTTTCCAGATAATATAGATTTCAACATTAATCATAAAAAAACCTTTGAGTAAATAGTTACCGTACAATTCAATCCTTCTACCATACAATGTCCCAATTAAATATAAGACATGGAATTTCTGTCAAGTCTTATTTTATTTAATTATATGTATTTCGATTCCCAAATGCACAACTCTAAATAATGCAAATTAGAAACTCCTTTCTAATTTCATTCTGCCTTGGCCAAGGACTACTGAGTTATCATTTATCGAATCATATAGGACATTCACATCTTTTACTAGACGTGGTAGATTCTTTGTTGATCATTCACCTATCTCCATGTACAACTTATTATACCCAATCATACCCTTTGATATACCCTAAAGGTCTTAAGGGACATGTCAAAGTATAACTTATCATACACAAGATACTATGATGATCTCAAGTCTAAGGATCACTTGTACTACTATCACTAGAGGAATTCCTATTGACAGCCGAGTAAAACTCCATTAGGTATTCCTTAGCGAGTCACGTTCAGTGAACTTATTCTCCAATAAGCACCTACATACTTGCTTTAGTGTCTCCACACAAATGATTATGAGATCAATCATCCTCTTCATAAGAGCAAGCAACGTATGTACTAATCTATCCGGATTCACTAATCCCCAATTTAGTAATCCAACGATTAGGAACAATTTTAGTTTGTGAGCTATCTTGAATTTAGATCTCATTAGCATGATCACCATCATGATTCTAAAAGCATTGTTCAAAACTATGGGTTTATCACATTTAATATAACAGCACCATGTAGATAATATAAAATGCCTTTTAAGAAAATCAATTATTTTATTAATAAATGAATAAGATTACAAAGTATATGCTACATCATATCAAATATGATTGGCTTGTGTGCATACTACTTTCAGTATATACCTTCACTTGCTTCTAATTTTAACCCTTGTTGCTAGAATTCCCTTTAAAAGCAACTGGAATAGACAAGGATTATTTTTAAAGAAAGCTCGGTTGTAATTGGGCAGAAAGGAGTCCAGGATATTGGCTTAGCAAGGAGAGGAATCGGTTGAGAGAAAAAGAAAGGCAGAGGACTATTTAAAGTTCCTAATTTACAGAATAGCCCTTCTTGCTCCCCACGTTATAGCCCAACTGAGTATTATAGTCTATAACAATCTTACAAAGACAGCTCCTGCTATACCTCCTTACTCATTACCTAAGCTTTTATTATCAATACAGCTCCTGCTTATTGTTATTCAGACTTGGCTAGGATACTTGAAGGTTACTCGTATATTTTATATACAGTCCCCAATATACATAAATTACGTATATTACATATATTTACATACTATATGTAGACACCCAATTTTTGCGTTCCCTGTACTAACCATGACAAGAGGGCAAAATCGTCAATTGAGCCGGCTTGCGGGAGCGAGGGAATGGGCACAAGTGCGCTCGTCCAACCCCATCGCAATAATTGGCGACCATGGCTGACGGGACAATAAGGCCGTTCGAAGCAGGCATTCCCGTATGAGGTGGCACGTCTCCTGGAAATTCCCGGACTACAAAATACGAGCCTGTCAGCGAAAATCGACGTTACGGCACGAAAATCGAGGCGTGGCACGAAAAACGAGAAAGTCAAACCGTCCAGCCGCAGATTGATCTGCGGCCAAATAGTGCGCTTTTTAAAAACACAGAACTCGAAACACGGAACTCGAAACCAGGCGAGTGGAAGGCAGGCGGCCAGCCAGCCTATTTCAGCTCAGTTTCGTGCAGCATACAAGGAGTTGAGAGTTGGAAGGAATTTTGGGAGAAGAAGGAGAATTCAGCAACAAGAAGCACGAAAATAGAGAGGAAAAAGAGAGAAATTTTGCAATCAAATAGGAAGAAAAGAGAGAAAAAAGAGAGAATTTAATTCTTTTGATTTTGATTGTATCAAATACACCCCTTATCCTATTCAAATACACAAGTTCACATCCATTTGAGATCAATTGCAAGGTGAAAATTTCTATTTATTCTAGCAATTCATATCATATTGATTGGGTAAATTAGATGTAACTTTCATGTATCTTGTTGAACAATCATGGATTAGGGATTATTAGTGAGGGTTCCATCGGAACAAAATTCTTCCTAATAACCCGAGGATATCCGATTGATGAAATTTCTAGCTTGTTTATGGTGATTCATTGGGTGTAATTTATTTAGATTGTCATTTTCGGATATCATGGTGTATTAGATAAATCCGGGTTGGTTAGTTATGTAGCATTCATTTTGTGGGCATGTAGTAATCTCGTGTGAGCCTAGGAATGCGACCCCGTGGTCCAAATCCGATGATGGACGTTTTGATGTATGTGATAGATTCAAGATGCTTGTTTTGGAACATGTAACCGTCGGGCCTTAAAACGACGCTAAGGCGAGAATCGGTTTAAGGCCCCGTATTAGTGGAATATGTGATTGTTGGCGTTCGGGGATATTTTGATGGCTTACACGCCCTTGAATAGCCCCGACGCGTGTTTATGCTTGATTAAATTTCGTGACACCAAAATGATTCCAAAAGATTAAACGATAAAGATTTTTCTAAAATCAATCAAAGTAAGGTATTAGCATCACGAGGCTAAAAAATTGGAAATGCTAACGAGAGTCGATTCCTATTCTACGAGAAAGCTAAAAAGAAGTTGTTTTCAAATGTCACGAAAATGGGTTTTATAAAAGAAATTAAATGTTTTATTAAACCTTGATGCATAGGGCGAAAGAGATCCTAGAAATTGCCTATCATTTATGAAAGCAACGTACAAATCTCGATTCCTATTTTGGATAAAGGTTTAATAAACTCCTATTTTTTCCAAAACGACACCTAATGAAAATCTCCTAGTTTTGACAATTAAAATCAAACCTTTTTCATAAAGCTTTCTCGTGTATGCCGAAAAGACATTCCGAAGCGTTCTCAAATTAAAGCACGACTTGTTTTTTTTCCTAAAAATCCAAATGATTCTTTCATATAAACTCACCACAACATTCACATAGGCATACACACACACGCGCATACTCACACATTTCATGAACAAAAGGATAGGAAAGCATCAAGATTGCGGTAACCGTGTTTCACGGAAGTCGAGGGGTGCCTAACACCTTCCCCTCACTTAAGCAAGCCCCCGAACTCTATGAATCTCGATTCGCAGACCAATTAATTCAGAGTCACATATGAGCCAGCGATTTATAATAACGAAAATGCGGATGAGTTGGTACATCCATTTCAAATATACCAACTGGCGACTCTGGTTAATTGGCTCATCATAAAAAATGATCTTTCAAAACCCCGTCGACATCAATGCCGACCTTTTCCAAACATTATCTAATAACAAAGGCCAAAATCGGGAAAGGACAACATCGCGAAAGAGAGGCGAGAGAAACCGGCGTCGACAACTGGCGACTCTGCTGGGGACATTAGAGGGCTTAAGCCGCGTTCAAAACTTGATGCTATCCTATCCTTTTAAAATTCATAAAATGTGTGTGTGTGCGATATTTTGATTTTTTACTTTTGTTGTGTGAATGTGTGTTTTTGCCCAATAAATGAATGATTGAATGGAATTGCTTTACTTTTAAAGTAATC
The DNA here is from genome assembly GCA_034770075.1 of Aralia elata. Lineage (NCBI taxonomy): Eukaryota > Viridiplantae > Streptophyta > Magnoliopsida > Apiales > Araliaceae > Aralia > Aralia elata. The sequence continues at coordinate 44,253,862 of CM068380.1, read as the reverse complement.
ATTTGCATACGGTGAGGGCGATGAATGTGAATGTATGTTGAGAGAGTACCTCCTCCTGAGGTGAACCTGTCGGTTGCTTATTACTAGACTCGAAGGGGCTGCTCCCCGGAGATGGCTCAGGAAACGCACCACCCAAATCCGCTCCAATCGAAAGGGCTCAGACGAGTAGATTGCGAAGATTTGGGGACCTTCATGCCGAAAAGCCCGTGAGAGTAACCCTAGGATAGGTCAGCCTCAGATTAACCCAACGCAGGAAAGGTCTCTTCATGCCTTTTTCATTCACGCGTAAATATCATGATCTCATTCATATATGCCTCCCTTTTTGTCAAGAGAAATTACTAACCTCTATGTTTTACAGGGAACAGCTGGGGAGCTTAATAAAGCCATGTTTAGCATTTGTCATCGCATTAGAGGACTACTAACTTTCTGTTTTACAGGGAAAGATTAAAAAACCCCAAAACATAAAAGTTACAGCTTCAGCATGCATCCACATTTTTTTACTCCCCAGGACTAAACTTCGAACCTTGGTTTCTGTAGGATTGCTCCTCAAACCCGTTCGCAGTCTAAAAGGGCCCAAAACTCTATATCTAAAATGGCTGATATTCCATCTACCAATTCCGGTTCCATATCTAGGGAGGAATTTGATGACTTTAAGAAGCAGATGTTAGAAATGGCCATAATGCTAAAGGAGCAGTTGATGCCCAGGCAGGAACCACCTAAGGAGGATCCACCTCAACTTAAGGGCGAGCCAGTCGTCCCAAAGGCCATTCCCGTACCAAACAAAACAGTGATTACTATCCCAGAAGAGGGAGATACAGGTGACCTGCGGAAAAAAATGAGACAAATGGAGGAAACCATCCAATCTATGAAGGGCATAGGGTCCCTGGGCAGGGTTAACTATTCAGATTTATGTGTCTTCCCCGGAGCCAGATACCCGGAGAAATTTAAAATCCCCGAGTTTGAAAAATACAATGGGAAGGGGGACCCCTACACACACTTGAAAATATACATTGGAGAACTCGGGTCTTATGCCGAGGACGAAGGGTTGAGAATGCAGCTGTTCCAGAAAAGCTTAACGGGGGAGGCAAGAATCTGGTATGCCCGCCTTGATAATGCCCGAATCCACAACTGGGAGGATTTGGCCTATACATTCTTAATCCAATACAGCTTTCAGGCCCAGATGGCCCCTGACAGGTACCAAATGACAAAAGTTAAGAAGCAACCTAGGGAATCCTTCAGGGAATATGCGCAACGATGGAGGGGCATGGCCGCACAGGTGAACCCCCTGATGAGCGAATCGGAGATGGTGATGACTTTTGTAGACATTCAAGAGGCACCGTATTATGAACGAGTCATCTCGGGGATTGGGAGACCCTTTGCTGAAATGATTAAACATGGAGAGATGGTGGATATGGGTTTGAAATATGGCAAAATCCGGGATTTTACGGCCTTGGAAACTGCTGCCGAGCAAATACAGAATGGAAACTATGGCAGCACTTCCCGGAGGGTCCAAAGGAAGAAGGAAGAGGATGTTTCCCTCATCCTGCAGGGGTTATCCAGAAAAATAGAAAACCATCTTTTGGTACAGGTGCAGAGGGTAGGGCCATCCCGACAGCCCAACTTCACAGATCAAAGGGCAGAGGGGAGAAGGAGATATGAGGCCTCGCAAAATTGAGTATTCACCCCGCTCGGGGAGCCGCTTGAGCGGGTATTAGCAGTATTAGTAGCCCAAAAGAAGATAGTTGGTTTGGCACCCCCGAGTGACCCAAAGGGTAGAAGGTTTGACCCGAGCAAGCGATGTGCATACCGCTCCAGTTCCCCTGGCCATGATACACAGGACTGTTGGACGTTGAAGCATCAAATCCAAAACCTGATTGACAGTGGGGAAATTATGGTGGAACAGCCAGACTCCCCGAATGTTAAGGCAAATCCCCAGCCAAGGCATGATGGGGGGGGAGTCAATGCGACGGAGGCGAGTGAAGCTGGGGGGCCGCCAAGGTTGAACTATGTGCAGAAAATTGAGGAAATGATCAACGTGATACATGATCATGGGAGTGCACGGGGAGCGCCCATCAGGTTGATAGGGGTAAGTACGAATAGCACGGAGGGACCTGTCAAGTTGACAGCTCCGAGGCCCCTCATCCTTGCGGCAAGGCCGCAAATCCCTATCAGTAGTCTAAAGACGGTACCCTGGAATTATGGGGGGATGCCAGAGGAAGCGGCCAGTTGTGCTTCTGTGACGACAAAGGGGAACCCCTTATATCTTCCCGGGCGAGTCCTCGAGAGCCAATAGAGGAAAAATGAAGAGATTTCCGAGGAAAGGGCCATAGAATTCTTGAAAAGGATGGATCACCCGGAAACAAGAGGGATCTAGATTTTAAATGAGGAGTCAACCCTAACATCAGTCATGGACTTGGTATTGTCATCCAGTGAGCATTGCAAGACCCTGGCGAAGGTTCTGGAGGAGGCATACGTGCCCAAGGAAATTAGTGAGGAAGGTTTCGGCCAGCTGGTAGGCCACCTATTGGAGAACGATGTAATATCCTTTACGGATGAGGACATACCCAAGGAGGGAAGGGGACACCGGAAACCGCTACATATTGCGGTAATCTCCTCGGGTTATATCATGAATGGGGTGCTGATTGATGGAGGATCGGCATTGAATATCTGTCCCCTCAGTACCTTGCAGAAGATGAACATCAATCCCAAGCGCCTACGAGCCAGTCATGTGGTGGTGCGAGCTTTCGATGGTTCCCGGAGGGATACAATGGGAGAAATTGAGTTGCCGGTGGAAATAGGACCCTGTACGTTTGATATCTCTTTCCAGGTCCTAGATATTGCGGCCAGTTATAACATGTTATTGGGGAGGCCATGGATACACATGGCCGGGGCAGTTCCTTCCACGCTACACCAACAAATCAAACTAATCATCGACGGGAATATGGTAACAATCTCGGCAGAATGTGATGACCCTTCTCCTCCCAGAAGTGACCTGCCAGTAATTAATGTGGACGAATCAGCGGCACCTGCCAGTTTTCAGGCATTGGAAATCAGCACTCCCCACTACAGATGCCTGGGAGCTCCAGCCATGAAACCTAGGGTCTCTCCAGAGCTCACCTTCGTTGCAAAGGAGATGATGAAAATGAATTTCCAGCCTGGACAAGGGTTGGGAAAAAGCAGCCAAGGAATCACCGAACCCGTTCAGCTACCCCATCAGATAGGTAAAGCAGGGTTGGGATATCGCGAGGCGTAGCATGGAAACACCGTCAAGGTGCGGTTCCGATTCGGCTGGCTGGTAGTCTGGTGACCAAGGTCAACAATGGGCAGGGGATTAGCGAGCCTGTGACGGAGTCAGGGGATGAAGAATTAATCCTCTCAAGTGATGAATCGGCCAAGAGGGAAAATTTCCTACAGGAGGTCGCGAAAGAGTTTGAAACCAAGTGCTATATCCCCGGATAATTAACGAGCAGTATAGAGGGGACGGAGGTTGTCACACCACTGGGAGCCCAACAAGCTGTACCTGTCATCGATTGGGCAGGATTAATTATTCCCGAAGAAGGTAAGAAGGGGGACTCGGGCGATGTGGCCGTAATCATCGGGGAAGTGTCCGATGTGAGGCCACCTTTCATCCAGCGCATTTCATCCGACCTGACCGTCGACAACTGGACCATGAAACCATTAATATCCAAACAAGGGTAAAACCCGACATCAGGGTGGTAGACCCCAGAGGATGGGAGAATGAAGAAGTTTATTTTTGTTTGTTGTTTTATATTTTGCATCATTATGTCGTTTCTTCATGTTATCTGAAAATGTGATCGTCGTAGAAAATAACTTATATATGACAAGTATTTTGTTTCATGTCAGGTGTACCAATTTGAGTAATCCTTGCCTAACAAACGGTCTTTTAGATTTGAATGATGATTATGATTTTGACATTGAGCTGGATTTCGATTTAATGGGCATTGAACAAGACGAGACAGATTACGACGACGCGCCTGACGAAATCAAAGGATAGGTCGAGGATAAACCCAAACCCAACTTGGACCAAACCGTCACCATTGATATTGGAACCCCTGACAAGCCAAAAGAACTCAAGATAGGGACGAACCTTACCCCCAGCCAAAAAGCTGAAATGACTGAGTTGCTAAAACAATATGAGGATGTCTTTGCCTAGTCTCATGAGGATATGATCGGATTGTCTACCGACATTGTGGTACACCGATTACCCATCAAGGAGGGTTTCAGGCCTGTCAAGCAAAAATTAAGAAAGTTGAAACCGGAGTGGAGCTTAAAAGTAAAGGAAGAGATCATCAAGCAGTTCAGGGCGGGAATCATTATGGTGTCCACTTACCCGGAATGGCTGTCCAATGTAGTCCCAGAGGCTAAGCCTGGAGGGAAGGTGAGGGTATGTGTAGATTATAGAGATCTAAACAAGGCCAGTCTCAAAGATAACTTTCTGGTGCCTTTCATACACATCCTGGTGGATAACACAGCCCAGTACGAAATGTACTCTTTTGTGGATTGCTTTACGGGGTATCATCAGATAATGGCGGCGGAAGAAGATCGGGAAAAGACCGCATTCATCACCCCCTGGGGCACTTTCTGCTATAGACGGTTGGCTTTTGGTCTCACGAATGCGGGGGCTACTTATCAGAGAGCCATGATGGCCCTGTTCCATGATATGATGCATAAGGAGATAGAAGTCTACGTGGATGACATTATTGTGAAATCGAAGGTAGAATCCGATCATATAACCCATCTCAAAAAGCTATTCGATCGGCTCAGAAAGTATAATTTGAAACTCAATCCAGCCAAGTGTGCTTTCGGAGTGCAGTCGGGTAAGCTCTTGGGATTCCTGGTTAGTGATCGGGGCATTGAGTTGGATCCAGCAAAGATTAAGGCCATTGTGGATATGCCGACGCCTCACACAGAGAAGGAGATAAGAGGATTCCTCGGAAGGATAAACTTCATCAGCCGTTTTATATCCCACTTGACAACTACATGTGAGCCCATTTTCAAACTGTTAAGAAAGGGGGCTTCCCAAGAATGGAATGAGCAATGTCAGATGGCTTTTCAGACCATTAAAAAGCAGCTGACGGAGGCACCAGTGCTGGTACCCCCGAAGGATGGGATCCCTCTGTTTATGTATATATCGGTCAATGCCATCGCGATGGGATGTATGCTGGGACAGAAGAATGAGGCAGGTAAAGAGCAGGCCATCTATTACCTCAGCAAAAGATTTAGCCAATGTTAACAGAATTACACTCCCATCGAGAAGACCTGTTGTGCTCTGGCCTGGGCTGCAGGGAGATTACAGCACTACCTCCATGGGCATACGACGTACCTGATATCAAGAATGGATCCCCTGAAATATATTTTTAAAAGGCCCATGCTGAATTGTCGATTGTCAAGATGGCAGTTAATCTTACAACAGTTCGACATGGTGTACGTGACTCAGAAGGCCATGAAAGGACAGGGAATTACAGATCAGTTGGCAGAAACCCCGTCAGGAGGGATGGAGCCATTAGAAACTCCTCTTCCGGGCGAAGATATATTTTGGGTATCACACGAGAAATGTGATGACGAGGGACAGTTCTGGAAGCTGTATTTTGATGGTGCCATGAATGCCGAGGGGGCAGGAGCCGGAGCGGTCCTGGTCTCTATCACCGGAGAACAATACCCCGTGGCCACTAAACTGCATTTCAATAATTCGAACAACACCGCTGAATACGAGGGATGTATCTTGGGACTCCTCTTGGCCCGCGACATGGGAGTGAAGAGACTAGCGGTGTTCGGGGATTCAGAATTGGTAATCAGACAGGCAATCGGGGTGTACAACACTAAAGAGCTTCGGTTACTTCCATACCATCGTTGTGTTACCCAACTGATGCAAGAGTTCGAAGATATCGCTTTCCGCCATATTCCCCGGGGATGGAATGACTTTGCCGATGCATTGGCAACTCTGGCTTCCTTAATCCACGTAATCAAGAACAGGGACAGTCCACAGATTGAGATAGCCGTACAGAATGCCCCGACATATGAGGAACATGTGGCAGTGTTATCAGACGAGGTGGTGTTGACAAGGCAGCCCTGGTATCACGACATAAGGGAATATCTGAGAGATAGATCCATTCCCGATCAGGCGAGTCGAACTGAGAGGATGAGAATTCAAAAGATGGCGATGAAATTTTACCTGAGTGGGGATTCACTCTACAAAAGGGATGCTGGGTTGGGACTGTTGCAATGCGTAGATGAAACACAGGCCCGAAGGATTATGAATGAAATATATGGTGGAGTGTGTGGGCCACATATGAGTGGACCGATGCTGGCCAAAAAGATCTTGAGGACAGGGCATTGTTGGTTAACGCTGAAAGCCGATTGCGATGATCATGTCAAACGGTGTTACCAATGCCAGGCGCACGGTAATGTGATCCATACGCCTCCCAATGAACTGCACTGTATGACCTCCCCGTGGCCATTTTCAATGTGGGGAATGGATGTAATCGGACCGATAGAGCCCAAAGCAAGCAACAGACACCGATTCATTTTCGTCATGATCGATTACTTCACCAAGTGGGTAGAGGCAGCTTCTTTCCCCAAAGTGACTCAGGAGGTCATCGTCGGTTTCATCAGGAATAATGTCATCTGTCGATACGGGCAACCTGAGGTTTTGATCTCCGACAATGCCAAGAATTTAAACAACGCCCTCATGAAAGGATTGTGTGACCAGTTTAAGATCAAGCACCTCAATTCCGTCATTTACCGTCCTAAGATGAATGGGGCAGTGGAGGCTGCCAACAAAAACATCAAGAAGATCATGGCCAAAATGTCTGCTAATCATCGGGGATGGCCGGATTTGTTACCCCTCACCCTGCTGGCATACCGAACGTCAACGCGTACGTCTACAGGGGCAACCCCTTACGCTTTAGTGTATGGAATGGAGGCTGTTCTACCAGTTGAGGTTGAGATGGCGTCCCTCAGAATAGTGATCGATGCTCAGATAAGCGAGGAGGATTGGATGCAAAGTCGATACGACCAATTGGCCCTAATTGATGAAAGAAGGGTGGCTGCTGTTTGGCACGGTCAGTTATATCAACAAAGGATCTCTCGATCATATGACAAAAGGATAAGACCTCGGAAGTTCAAAGAAAATGATTTGGTGCTGAAAAGAGTAATGCCTTGTCAAGACGAAGCCAAGGGGAAGTTCGCCCCGAACTAGGAAGGGCCGTTTGTGATTAAGAAAGTGTTATCCGGAGGTGCCCTCATATTGCAAGAAATGGATGGTGAGGTATTTCCACAACCCCTCAATTCTGACTCGGTGAAGCGGTTCTATGCTTGAATCATCAGTTTCCTTTTTCCTTTGAGAGCGAACTACGTAGGACCTGATCTCCCAACTTGTGGGGGTACGTAGGCAGCCATCATGGCGCGGTCCGATCCCTTAAAAAATAATCCTTTCCCTAACCAAAACCAATTTTCGATAACCAGATAAAACCTTCCTACACCCTCAAAACCTTCCTGAAACCAGCTGCCTAACCAGCTTCATCCCAAAGGACATAACCCTGATCCAACCAAACAGTTATCCAAAATCTGAGATTCAATCCGATGAAATTAAAAGGTGTGCGACAATATCTGTCAAATCTCCATCAAGACTTGAGAAAAGAAAGAAGGCGAAATGTCAAAATCGTGGTCAACTGGATAAAATGAGGATCCAATGAAAAGCAATGATACGACAAAAGGGGAAAATGACTAAATTTAAATGCATGTCTATATATATAAGTCATTTTATTACAAGATTTCTCTTTCGATAACCGATGAAACTAACATAGTCTATGCAGGAAATAAAATAATCTACAAATCTGAAACTAGCTGAAGCAGGATGGACAAGGTGGTGGATAGATCTGAAGCATCAGCATCTCCTGCAATCTGCTGCCCCATCATATCAATACGATCCAGTAAAGCAGTGGCTCGGCTGATAGTCCCAAAATGAGCATCTACAACTGCCCTGGTCTGAAATACAATGGCCTCTCTGTCAGCAATGACAGCGTCTCTAGCCCGAATGGCATCATTTCTCTCGACAAGAGCGGCATCCCTCTCGGCCTCAGCAGTAATCAGGGCCAGGCGGAGTCGGGTATCCTCAGTAACCCGACTTGGAGCAGAATCAGCTGAGATGGAGTGGTCTATGGTATCCTCTAGGAAAATCACTCCAGAGTCATCAAAGGCCCCAGTCTGACTCAAACCAGCCGGATCCAAGTCTCCGCGCAACCACTGCACGTAAGCAAATGTCTGGATGTGACAGCTCTCACTATATTCGGCAAAGATTCGGCGGGACCAAAGATCGTATACCTGCAGTAGATCCCTCTCTATCCGGAATGATATAAGGAATCGGTAGGCGGCTGCTCCCGCGAAAGGGTGTAAATCCTGTGTCTGATCAAACTGCCCCATAACCGCTAGGGGATGATAAGTCGTCACGCCCCTCAAGCCAGCAATGGGGATGAAATCCAGGTTGGGCACGTGAGTCAAGAAGCTCATAAAGGAACAATAACCCGAATAGACCAGTAGATGAAAGGGATCCTCAATGACCGACAAAAATGATGTCCAGGAGGCCACATCAGTACAGCTCACGGGACGAAACGAAAACTGTGTGGCTATGTCATGGTTGAAGCAAAACCCTTGGCGACGAAAATGGCCGATGGGACTGAGATGACTCATGAACCACACGTACAACAAAGTCGAGCTCCCTCTGAATATCCTGCCTCGGAAAGATTGACAGTATGAGGCCGACATGTAGGTATCCGCCAATATCATGGGAAGAATGGTGTGATCCTCCTGAAGGGCTCTAACGGCCGCAACAACCCGCATGTCCAAATGATCAGGACCTGCAGGCAGGTACAAAACTGAGATAACACAGGCCATCAAAACGTCCACCCTCAAAGCAACCCAGCGCTCCTCGGACACGGAAAAATCACCAAAGAAAAGACTAAAACTGCCGGGTGAACCAAATCGGTCAATCATGAACTGAAGAGGAACCATATGGTCTGAGGTGATCACCGATAACAAAGTTGTCCTCCGCAAACTGGTGAAAGTCAAAAACTGACGGCGCATGGAACCAACTGTAATCCTGGCACAAGGACCGTCCAAAGGCAGGCCGGTAAAGCGAGCATACTCCTCGAGAGTGGGGGTCAGCTCTACTGTCCCTAATCTGAACACCTGACGAGCAGGGGTCCAATAGCTCAGAATACCCTCCACAAAGCCCGCTGGCACCTGAAAAGATAATAAGGACCCAGAATGTCCCAAAAGGCCATCTGTGATAACCATGTCGGCCGGTGATAAACTGTCCAACCAACGGAGGAGACTGCCGACCAACCCTGTAGGAGGAATGGAATCCAAACGTACCACGACATCTGAGGACGACATCTGAGGACGACATCTGTGGAGAAAATAGTATCAAAAAGACTGTACAGGGGTCATTCTCTATCCATAAATAAAAAGCATGCATCATACAGTTAATAATAGAGCAAATGAATTTCATAGATATTAAAGATAAAAAAACTGTGCATAAATAAAAATGAGTTCCGTACATAGTGCATAAAATGAAAAATAAATCCAAGCAGGTGCAGGTACAAAAGCCCTATCCTATCCTGATTTAAATAAAATCAATCTCGTCTATGAAAGCGGGATCCTCAAACTGATCCCCCGGAGTCGCCGAGGTCGAAGGCCCAAAGTTCATATCGGGGATATACGGCTGCGCTATGGCATCAGATGAGCTCGGGCCCGCATCATAACCCGCACCGTCAGGATCATAGGCATAAGCATCCTCTAGAGTCCGGCCCAGCACACAAAGATATAGAGACAACTAGTCTACCTGCCGGGTCAAGGTGGCGATCTGCTCAGCATGGGTGGGGCTCCGAACGCAGGCTGCCCAGTCAGTTATCATCACCGAGCCGGGGACCATATCCCCAAGGAAGAATGTGGCCCGGGTCTGAGGACCGATAGTGCGGGGCACCCACCAAGTACGGAAAGCATCACTCGTACTGGGACCCGTAGATAGCATCCGGTCGTCCTCCCCTGCAAGCATGATCTCCGAAGGCTGAGAATCCAGTGGCCAGGAGGTAGTGAAAGGAAGGGAATGCAGGATGCGGGATGCGGATCTCTCCAGTAACGCATCTGAATGCGCGCTCCCCCGGGTACATCACCCATCCTCCAACACTCTGCAAAGTGAGGCGACGGGTGGAAAGTGCGAACTCCGGGCCGGTAGGATACCCATCTGTGAACCCCACATCCAGATGCTCAAAAAGATAAGGCCTCCAGACGACCCCTGCAGCGGTGATCAGCTCCAGCTGAATGCGGCAATGAGCAAAGCTGCCAGACACTGGGACCTCCTCCAGGGTGCTGTGGTGCCATCGCCGACCCCGAGGATAGGTGTCCAAGCCGAGGGTAGTGACGGGCCTCAGACAAGGAAGACGTTCGTAGGCCCAGAACTGTTGAACAGAACAAGGCAGAGCATGAGTAACCAAGAAAAGCAGAAAAGAGAAATGAAATGACGGGAAATACAATAAGAAAAAGGAAGAAAAACCTCACCAGCAGGAAGTGATAGAATCCGAGCCAAGCATCTGTCTGGCCCTCCGAGCGTAGACGCATACCGTGGAGGAAATAGGCAAAGGTGAATGACCCCCAATCATAGTCACTAATACGGTCCACGTCTCTGACGGCTCCTACGACGCTGAAATGAATGGTGGAGGAGTTGTTCCCTAGGAAACAACCCCTCATAATGGTCAGGAACATGCGTCGTAGCAGAATGTCCCGGGTGCCCTGATCCGCTGGAATAGGCAGTGTGTACAGACCCCCGACAACATCGACAGCCAAAGCACCGGACCGAATACTACGGGCCTTAAAGACCCGGTCCTCAGCGGCGAAGCCCAGTAAAGCTCGGACCTCTGCTGGAGTGATGTCAAGATCCAGAGGGACCCGGGATCCGGTGAACTCTATGCCGGTAATATACCTCCAATCCCAGGGGGTCAGCACAACCTCGCAGTCAAGAAGGTGAAGAGACTGCTTCTGGTGGAACCAGCGCTCGGACAAGGCCCTCATGTAACCCCAGGGGCACTGGCGGGGAATGATGGTGAAGAAGTGACGAAAGCCCCAGGAGTCCACCACCGCCCGGTACTCGCTGTGCAGAGATGTATAAAGGGAGTAGATGTTGAACCAGTTGCCCCTCGACTGAGTAAACTCCGGCACCTGCGGCAATCACCAAAGGATCAGTCCAGGTAGAACGGGAATTGAGAATTTGAAAGTGAAATAAGAATGGAATTGAATATACCTCATTAGCTACAAGAGATGCCGAGGGGTGACGACTGAGATCCCGACCCAAGAGATCGGATAACTGCATCGGGGCGCCAGAAGGAGCCTGATGAGTAGATGGAGCCGGTGTGCTGGAGGATGGTCCCTCTGCCACGACCTCCAGAGGAGCAGCCTCCTCAGCGTCCGGATGATCGGGACGAATCACAGCCTCCGCCAAGCGGTGAGCCTAACGGGTCCGAGGAAGGACAGGGGCAGGTGCAGCCCTACGACGGCGAACACCCGATGTCCGAGACGCAGAGGAGCTACTAGGAGCGTCGGGATCCATAGCTGGAATGGAATATCAGGCAAGGAGGAAGGTAAGTTCCCTTTTTTTAATTAATGATGTCACAAATATTCCAGTATTTATCGTAGAATTAATGCAACATGATGCATGTTTATGGTATGTGCATTAAAAAAAATAAAATAAAATAAAATAAAATAAAAATTCGGCAGAGTTCCGTCTGTAAAATGGATATCCCAGGCATAAGCCAAACATGTTTTCAATCAATCCAAGCCTCAAACAGATCAAAATTGCATTCATATGTGTAATTATAGCATGTAAAGTACCATAATGCATGATTTTCTTTCAGAAAAGGAACAACAGTATGTGGGACCGCATAAGGAGCACAAAATGGGACTCACATAGTTGATACATAGCATGTATATACAATAATACATAGCATAGCATTGTAAAGCATACATTTCTATCTCTAAACATGCAAATAGCCAAATGTATAGCAAAACATTGACGAAATTGAAAAGTGAACGGTCAAAGTGTTACCTGTAACGCGTAGATCGATCCTACCGGAGCAGTTTTTGCAAAAAGGTTGGAAAACTCGGCAAAAGGCCCTTACAAACGAGCAAAATCGTAAGAATCTGTGTGGGGTACGAAGTTGAAAGTGACAGATCTGGAAGCGGCGAGCCGCATATGAATCCCGATCTTGGCCGCAGATCCATCTGCGGCTGGCCCTAGTGGGTCCCCTTGGTTCCCTTGTAGCCGTTTGATGTGTCTAGTGAAAATGAATTACGAGATGGGCGACCGGCGACGATATCCGGCCCCGACGAGATAATCGACCGGCAACGATAACTGGCGATTACGAGATGGATGTCCGGCGACGAAAACCGGCTCCGACAAGATAACCAACCGGCGACGATAACCGGGGGTTACGATATGGGTGACCGGCGACGATAACCGGCCCCGACAAGACGATCGACCGGCGACGATAACCGACGATCACGAGATGGATGTCCGGCGACGAAAACCGGCTCCGACAAGATAACCAACCGGCGACGATAACCGGGGGTTACGATATGGGTGACCGGCGACGATAACCGGCGATCACGAGATGGATGTCCGGCGACGAAAACCGTCTCCGACAAGATAACCAACCGGCGACGATAATCGGGGGTTACGATATGGGTGACCGGCGACGATAACCGGCCCCGACAAGACGATCGACCGACGACGATAACCGGCGATCACGAGATGGATGTCCGGCGACGAAAACCGGCTCCGACAAGATAACCAACCGGCGACGATAACCGGGGGTTACGAGATGGGTGACCGGCGACGATACCCGGCCCCGACGAGACAATCGACCGGCGACGATAACCGGCGATTACGAGATGGATGTCCGGCGACGAAAAACGGCTCCGATAAGATAACCAACCGGCGACGATAACCGGGGGTTACGAGATGGGTGACCGGCGACGATACCCGGCCCCGACGAGACAATCGACCGGCGACGATAACCGGCGATTACGAGATGGATGTCCGGCGACAAAAACTGGCTCCGATAAGATAACCAACCGGCGACGATAACCGGGGGTTACAAGATGGGTGACCGGCGACGATACCCGGCCCCGACGAGACGATCGACCGGCGACGATAACCGGCGATCACGAGATGGATGTACGGCGACGAAAACCGGCTCCGACGAGACGATCATCTGCATTGACACCCTTTTATGAATGTCTTGCATCCATTGCATCTTACGTTGCACCATAAGTCATATGTGTTACATCACGCATGTGTCGTCATCCTTATGCACTGTCATTCATGCATCGAGTGTCTATTCTTTATCCTGTTCATTTCACTAAACATTGCATAAACATGATAAAGAGGGGCAGCTGTAGACACCTAATTTTTGCGTTCCCTGTACTAACCATGACAAGAGGGCAAAATCGTCAATTGAGCCGGCTTACGGGAGCGAGGGAATGGGCACAAGTGCGCTCGTCCAACCCCATCGCAATGATTGGCGACCATGGCTGACGGGACAATAAGGCCGTTCGAAGCAGGCATTCCCGTATAAGGTGGCACGTCTCTTGGAAATTCCCGGCTGGCTTTGGCCAGCCTATTTCAGCTCAGTTTCGTGCAGCATACAGGGAGTTGAGAGTTGGAAGGAATTTTGGGAGAAGAAAGAGAATTCAGCAACAAGAAGCACGAAAATAGAGAGGAAAAAGAGAGAAATTTTGCAATCAAATAGGAAGAAAAGAGAGAAAAAAGAGAGAATTTAATTCTTTTGATTTTGATTGTATCAAATACACCCCTTATCCTATTCAAATACACAAGTTCACATCCATTTGAGATCAATTGCAAGGTGAAAATTTCTATTTATTCTAGCAATTCATATCATATTGATTGGGTAAATTAGATGTAACTTTCATGTATCTTGTTGAACAATCATGGATTAGGGATTATTAGTGAGGGTTCCATCGGAACAAAATTCTTCCTAAGAACCCGAGTGTAGACACCCAAATTTTGCACTTCGTATACTAGCCCTGACAGGAGGGCAAACTCGTCAATTAAACCGGCTTGCAGGAGCGAAGGAATGGGCACAAGTGCGAACGTTCAACAACACCGCGATGACTGGCGACCAAAGCTGACGTGACAATAAGGTTGTCCGATTTGAGCATTTTCGAATGATGTGGCACGTCTTCCAGTAATTTCCGGACTGCAAAATACGAACATGTCGGCGAAAACCGACGTCACGACACGAGAATTGAGGCGTAGCACAAAAATCGAGAAAATCAAGCCAGCCAACCGCGGATTGATCTACGGCCAATGAGTGCGCCTTTTGAAAACACGGAACTCGAAACATGGAACTCGAAACCAGGATGAGTGGCTGGTGGGCCAGCCAGCCGCAGATCAATCTGCGGCTGCCCTAGGCCAGCCTATTTCAGCTCAGTTTCTTCATTTCATCCAGGGGACAGCAGCAGTTTTGGGAAGAAAAGGAAGAGAAAAACAGCAACAAAGATAGCTCGGGAAAGGAGAGAAAAGAGAGAAAAAAGAGAGAAATTATACTCTTTTGATCAGATTGTAGCATATATATTTTCTACTTCATTCAATATACGAGTTTGTACGAATTGTGGTAACATTTGCAAGGTGAAAAGCCCTCTTTTATAGCATTTTTGTTATATCATTTTGTTAAGCTTTTGGTCATTTGGGTTGTATTATATGTAGTTTTCTTTGTATATTATTGAGGATACAAGGATTGAGGATTATTAGTGAGGGTTCCCAATGGAACAAAATTCTTCCTAATGACCCGATGATATCCATTTGATGATTTTAGCTTGTTTAATTCTTGTAATATCCATTTTATGAGTGTGTAGAAATTGTGGATGTGAGCCTAGGAACGCGACCCCGTGGTCCAAATCCGATGATGGACAATTTTGGTGAATGTAATAGGATCGATTATCCTTTATTGTAAGATGTAATTGTCGGGCCTTAAAACGACGCCAAGGCAAGAATCGGGTTTAAGGCCCCGTAATAGTGAAATATGTGATTGTTGGCGTTCGGGGTATTTTGATGGCTTACATGCCCATGAATATCCCCCTACGCGTTTTGATGTTTAATTTGATTTGTAACACCAAACAAAAGATTTCAAAGCCAAAACAATAAAGATTTTTCTAAAATCAATCAAAGTAGGATATTAGCATCACGAGGATAAGAATTGGAAATGCTAATGAATGTCGATTCCTATTAAA
Organism: Aralia elata; assembly: GCA_034770075.1. NCBI lineage: Eukaryota > Viridiplantae > Streptophyta > Magnoliopsida > Apiales > Araliaceae > Aralia > Aralia elata. The sequence continues at coordinate 44,238,538 of CM068380.1, read as the reverse complement.
CGAGAAGGCCAAAGAAAATCATTTTCAAACATCACCAAAAATGGCTTTTATGAATGAACGAAATGTTTTATTAAACCTTTGTGCATAGGGTTAAAGATATCCTAGAAATTGCCCATCATTTTATGAAGGCAACGTATAGATCTCGATTCCTATTTTGACGAAGGTTTGGAAAACTCTTGTTTTGCCAAAACGACACCTAATGAAAATCTCATAGTTTTTGACAATTAAAATCAAATCTTTTCTCATAAAGCTTTCTCGTGTATGCCGAAAAGACATTCCGAAGCGTTCTCAAATTAAAGCACGACTTTCCCTAAAAATCCAAATGATTCTTTCATACAAACTCACCACAATATTCACATAGGCACACACACACACACACACGCGCATACACACACACACATTTCATGAATTAAAGGATAGGAAAGCATCAAGATTGCGGTAACCGTGTTTCACGGAAGTCGGGGGTGCCTAACACCTTCCCCTCGCTTAAGCAAGCCCCCGAACTCTATGAATCTCGATTCGCAGACTAATTAATTCGGAGTCACATATGAGCCAGCGATTTACGAAAACGAAACTCGGATGAGTTGGTACATCCATTTCAAATATACCAACTGGCGACTCTGGTTAATTGGCTCATCATAAAAAAACGATCTTTCAAAACCCCGTCGACACTCAAGCTGACCCTTTTCCCCAAAATCACCTAATCAAAAGGCCAAAATCGGAAAAGGACAAATATCGCATTAGAGAGAAACCCAGCGTCGACAGCTGGCGACTCTGCTGGGGACATTAGAGGGCTTAAGCCGCTTTCGAATCTTGATGCTATCCTATCCTTTTAAAATTCATAAAATGTGTGTATGTGCGATATTTTGATTTTACTTTTGATGTGGGAATGTGTGTTTTGCCCAATAAATGAATGATTGAATGGAATTGCTTTACTTTTAATCATTTGCATACGGTGAGGACGATGAATGTGAATGTATGTTGAGAGAGTACCTCCTCCTGAGGCGAACCTGTCGGTTGCTTATTACTGGACTCGAAGGGGCTGCTCCCCGGAGATGGCTCAGGAAACGCACCACCCAAATCCGCTCCAATCGAAAGGTTTCAGACGAGTAGATTGCGAAGATTTGGGGACCTTCATGCCGAAAAGCCCGCGAGAGTAACCTTAGGATAGGTCAGCCTCAGATTAACCCAACGCAGGAAAAATCTCTTCATGCCCTTTTACGTTTCACACATATAAATGGCATGATCACATTCAATATTCATATATGCCTCCCCTTTTGTCAAGAGAAATTACTAACCTCTATGTTTTGTAGGGAACAGCTGGGGAAGCATAATAAGTCGAGTCTAGCATTTATTATTGCTATAAGGGATCGCTAACATGTTGTTTTGCAGAGAAAGATTAAAAAACCCAAAACACAAAAGTTACAGCTTTAGCATGCATCCATATCTTTTCATTGCCCATGACTAAACTTCGAACCGTTGTTTCTGTAGGATTGCTCCTCAAACATGTTCGCAATCTAAAAGAGCCCAAAACTCTACATCTGAAATGGCTGAGCTCCCACCAACTAATCCTGGCTCCATATCTAGGGAGGAATTTGATGATTTCAAGAAGCAGATGTTAGAAATGGCCATAATGCTAAAGGAGCAATTGATGCCCAGACAGGATCCCCCTAAGGAGGATCCACCTCAATTTAAGGGCAAACCAGTCGTCCCAAAAGCCATGCCCGTACCAAACAAGACAGTGATTACTATCCCGGAAGAGGGAGATACGGATGACCTGCGAAAGAAAATGAGACAAATGGAGGAAACCATCCAATCCATGAAAGGCATAGGCTCCCTAGGCAGGGTTAATTATTCAGATTTATGTGTCTTCCCCGGAGCCAGATACCCGGAGAAATTTAAATTTCCCCAATTTGAGAAATACAATGGGAAGGGGGATCCTTATACACATCTGAAAATATACATCGGGGAGCTTGGATCTTATGCCGAAGATGAAGGTCTAAGAATGCAATTATTCCAAAGGAGCCTAACGGGGGAGGCAAGAATCTGGTATGCCCGCCTTGACAATACTCAAATCCATAACTGGGAGGAATTGGCCCATACTTTCTTAACACAATACAGCTTCCAAGCACAGATGGCCCCTGACAGGTATCAAATGCCAAAGGTCAAGAAACAACCGAAAGAGTCTTTCAGGGACTATGCACAACGATGGAGGGGTATGGCCGCACAGGTGAATCCCCCGATGAGCGAGTCGGAGATGGTGATGACCTTTGTAGACATTCAAGAGGCACCATATTATGAGCGGGTCATATCGGGGATTGGACGACCTTTTGCCGAGATGATTAAACACGGAGAGATGGTGGACATAGGGTTGAAGTCTGGTAAGATTCGGGATTTCACGGCTTTGGAAACAGTTGCAGAACAAATCCAAAGTGGAAACTATGGCAGCACTTCCCGTAGAATCCAAAAGAAAGAGGAGGAGGATGTTTCCCTCATCTTGCAGGGATCATCTAGAAAGGCAGGGAACGATCCTCCAGTACAGATACAGAGAGTGGGGCCATCCCGATAGCCTAACTTCACTGATCAAAGGGCGGATGGGCGAAGGAGATTCGAGACCTCGAAAAATCGAGTATTCACCCCACTCGGGGATCCTCTTGAGCAGGTGTTGGCCGTATTGATAGCCCAGAGGAAAATAGTCGATTTGGCACCCCCAAGTGACCCGAGTGGAAGAAGATTTGACCCAAACAAGCGATGCGCCTATCACTCAGGTTCCCCTGGTCATGATACGCAGGAATGTTGGACGCTGAAGCACAAAATTCAGGACTTGATTGATAGTGGGGAAATCATGGTGGAACAGCCAGGGTCACCAAATGTTGAATCCTCTACCTAAGCATGATGGGAAAGGGGGTAAATCCAGAAGTGTGGCAGTGAATCCCGACCAGTAGAAGATCAATGGGTTTTAAAATTCTGAGTTTTATTTCAAATCCATGCACGCTCATGTCATTTTGTCATGTTATCCAAAAGGAAGATCATGTGCTGAAATGTGTTATATATATGACAAGCATTTTTCGTTTTATGACAGTACCCCGATTTGAGGCATTCTAGCCCGACAAACAATATGGCCAAATTTGAAGGAGGATCACGATTTTGGTATAAAGCTAGATTTCGATCTGATGGCGACTGAACAAAACGAGACAGATGTCGACAATACGCCTGACGAGATCGAGGGATGGGTCGAAGATAAACCCAAACCCGACTTAGACCAAACCATCGCCATCAAACATCAGAACCCCCAAACAATCACGAAGAACCCGGAGTAGGGGAAAAAAAAAAAAAAAAAAAACGACTTAACACTGGATCAAAAATCCCCCAAACCTTTCAACGGGTCAAAGGACCAGATCTTTTGTCAGCCCAGTGAGATGCCGATGCAACCAGTACGAGGGAGATCACAAGAAAAACAACTTAACGCTGGGGCATTTGTCAACTACCCAGGAAATGATCGCGTGCAAATTGGCACCCGTGCAACAATCTTGTCAACATGCACCATCATCATCAAATGCTACGATCATCTGGCATTTGTCAAGCATAGTTTTCCCGGGATACGGTGACCTGCGTGAAAGGGGATTTTATTTAACTTGATAGGAATCAGATTAATTCTGACAAGCATCCGTGGAGCACGATCGTGACTATGATTAGACGAAGAAGCCTATTCAACCTTTTGATCGGGTACAAAGCCTTAATTCAAAGCAACGTTTACGACAGGATCGACCTCATGTGCCAGTCTTCACTTTGCATTGCACAAACTTTCAGTTGTGGGGTATAAAACTATGACGACGTTGATGGAAATTAACACGTAGTCAGACAGTCAATAAATATCAAGCTAATATCAAGAAGTCAGACGGTAAATGATTATCAAGCTAATGTCTCGAATCGTGGCCTGGGTTATTCGAGTAATTAAGCCTGAGGGGTGTCTCTACACCTGGTGTCCTAAAGCCATCTGGTTTGGGAGTCACTGGCCCAACACTCGTTACATGGGTAACTCAGAGCCTAAGAAAACGAGCATTACAGTAGAGGAGGCCTGAGTAGATTCGAATCGTGGTATGGGCTACTCGAGTAATTAAGCCTAAGGGATGTCTCTGCATCTGGTGCCCTAAAGCCGTCTGGTTTGGGAGTCACCGGCCTAACACTCGCTACGTGGGTAACTCAAGCCTAAGGAAACGAATCTTGTGCAAGGTCAAGCAAAGAATAAATGGTGCAGACCACCAACTTGTCTCGAACCGTGGCCTTTGTTACTCGAGTAAATAAATCCGAAGGGGTGTCTGTACACCTAATGCCCCAAAACCATCTGGTTTGGGAGTCATTGGTCCAAAACTCGTTAAATGGGTAACTTTGAATAGCCTAAGAAAACGAGACAAGTGAAGTGGGCAAGGAGAAAAGATAATACGAAAAAACTCTCGGCCTTAAACAAGAAGTCGTGGAGGAAAAACCACTACTGAATGCTACATCGCATAGTGCATTTGTCATATGACGTCAATCCTGCTAAAAACGTTGTCGAGAATGGAGACGGGATACCTTTGACGAGGGAGGGTAGTTCTTTTGAATTCGACTGTACTCACGTACAATGACCATGATTGCTTGAAGGTATTCTTACGATTTCATAACTCGTTAAATAGAAAATCATCAACTCACGAGGGAGTGAAAATAACTTCCAATCTGGTACATTCACGGTTCACAACTTGCTAGATTGTGCGATCAACAGATGTTCAATTTCATGTGCTTTAGCTGCATTTACTCTTTTGTTGAGATTATAATATCTTGGTGTTGAACTAACACTAACGGCCCGAGCCTTCAGGTTTTGGCATTTGTTAGTCATCTGATGTGCAGGATCTTGCAGAGATGTGGATAACTCAGCACGGTCAACATCGCGAGTTTCCAATAGAAATCCTTGGTAACAACACGTGCCAAGGCTGGGGCAGTTAAAAACCGTGAAATGGAAGGAAGCTGAGGCTGCACAGAACTCTTCGGCATTGGGCCTCTCCCCAGTCCTGACTATCACTGCCTCGACATCCAAATGATCCACGTGTATGAGCATATACGAGGATGATATGATGCGGGACAACAGCATATCGGCCAGCAGAAATGATCAAAAGGCCGAGGAGCCCAACATAGCTGTCGATCATTACCGAGAGCGAAACAGACTGCCTCAACTCGATGAAATGAAGACGACCAAGAATAGGCAGAGTACCAATCCAATGTTGAAGTCTAGAAGCTACACGTCACGATGAGGCGGGATCCAATCAAATGTTGGCAAACAATGACGACGGTCGAATCGTATCATTTGACTGAACAAGGGTCATTTCTATCTAAACATTTGTGTGCACATGCATCTGTCCATAACATATCTGCCAGATCATGCATAAACATCCGTTGCATGCATACATGTACGATCAAAATGAAAATCCTTAGGGGAAAGTACAAGCACGTCGCTTTCAACCTCACAAATGATCAGATCGTGATGGCTTTTACGGCATGATAAGTGGACGATGTTGGTGGGAGATCCAGGACAGAAGCCGATCACACATCCCACTTCAAGAAATCACTTAAATCAAATCAACAATCCCTGGGAAGGGCTGGTATCCAAAAAATCAACGATCCCTGGGAAGGGCTGGTATCCAAAAAATCAACAATCCCTGGGAAGGGCTGGTATCCAAAAAATCAACAATCCTTGGGAAGGGCTGGTATCCAAAAATCAACGATCCCTGGGAAGGGCTGGTATCCAAAAAATCAACGATCCCTGGGAAGGGCTGGTATCCAAATAATCAACGATCCCTGAGAAGGGCTGGTATCCAAAAATCAACGACCCCTGGAAAGGGCTGGTATCCAAAAAAATCAACAATCCCTGGGAAGGGCTGGTATCCAAAAAATCAACACCCTGGGAAGGGCTGGTATCCAACCAAACAACTAACACCCTGGGAAGGGCTGGTATCCAACCAATTAACTAACACCCTGGGAAGGGCTGGTATCCAACCAAACAACTAACACCCTGGGAAGGGCTGAGATCCAAACAACTAACACCCTAGGAAGGGCTGGTATCCAAACAATCAACGACCCCTGGGAAGGGCTGGTATCCAAACAATCAAGGACCCCTGGGAAGGGCTGGTATCCAAACAATCAACGACCCCTGGGAAGGGCTGAGATCCAAACAAGGTGGTGAGTGAACCTGGGAAGGCATCCAGGCAAACCACAACAAGGTGGTGAACAACCCCTGGGAAGGGCCAATATCCAAAAAGTGAGCAATCCCTGGGAAGGGCTGAGATCCAAGCAAACCCCGACAAATGATGACATCTGTAGAACAGTATCAAGAGACTGTACAGGGGTTATTTTTCATCAAATTTGCATTTTAAATGTTGTTTCACATGCATTGAATAGATGATAACTCTGTACGTGATCCATGCAGGTTAAGTGTCAAGGTCCTAGCCTATCTGAGTCAAAAGCGATGGCTGCCAAGAACGATGTACGAGGACGAATTCCAAGGATGCCTTTCAAGCTAGTCAGGAGAATAACTTCCTCTGATGACAATGCGATGGAGTAAGGTGATTACGAGATGGGTGACCGGATACGAGACCCGGCCCCTACCAGACGAGCGACCGGATACGAGACCCGGCACTCATAGGACAATCGACCGGAGACGAGACCCGGCGGTTACGAGATGATCGACCGGAAGACAAAACCCGACGACTAACAGTACGGTCGGGGATTGATGCATTGACACCTTTACGAATGTTTTGCATGCCTTACATCTTGTGTTGCATCATAAGTTGCATGTGTTGCATCATGCATGTATTGTCATTCTTGTGAACTGTCATTCATGCATCGGGTGTCTAATTCTTTATCCTGTTCATTTCATTTAACATTTCATAAACATGATAAAGAGGGGCAGCTGTAGACACCCAAATTTTGCACTTCGTATACTAGCCCTGACAGGAGGGCAAACTCGTCAATTGAACCGGCTTGCAGGAGCGAAGGAATGGGCACAAGTGCGAACGTTCAACAACACCGCGATGACTGGCGACCAAAGCTGACGTGACAATAGGGTTGTCCGATTTGAGCATTTCCGAATGATGTGGCACGTCTTCCAGTAATTCCCGAACTGCAAAATACGAACATGTCGGCGAAAACCGACGTCACGACACGAGAATTGAGGCGTAGCACGAAAATCGAGAAAATCAAGCCAGCCAGCCGCGGATTGATCTGCGGCCAATGAGTGCGCCTTTTGAAAATACGGAACTCGAAACACGGAACTCGAAACCAGGCTGAGTGGCTGGTGGGCCAGCCAGCCGCAGATCAATCTGCGGCCAAGCCGCAGATCAATCTGCGGCTGCCCTAGGCCAGCCTATTTCAGCTCAGTTTCTTCATTTCATCCAGGGGATAGCAGCAGTTTTGGGAAGAAAAAGAAGAGAAAAATAGTAACAAAGATAGCTCGGGAAAGGAGAGAAAAGAGAGAAAAAAGAGAGAAATTATACTCTTTTGATCAGATTGTAGCATATATATTTTCTACTTCATTCAATATACGAGTTTGTACGAATTGTGGTAACATTTGCAAGGTGAAAAGCCCTCTTTTATAGCATTTTTGTTATATCATTTTGTTAAGCTTTTGGTCATTTGGGTTGTATTATATGTAGTTTTCTTTGTATATTATTGAGGATACAAGGATTGAGGATTATTAGTGAGGGTTCCCAATGGAACAAAATTCTTCCTAATGACCCGATGATATCCATTTGATGATTTTAGCTTGTTTAATTCTTGTAATATCCATTTTATGAGTGTGTAGAAATTGTTGATGTGAGCCTAGGAACGCGACCCCGTGGTCCAAATCCGATGATGGACAATTTTGGTGGATGTAATAGGATCGATTATCCTTTATTGTAAGATGTAATTGTCGGGCCTTAAAACGACGCCAAGGCGAGAATCGGGTTTAAGGCCCCGTAATAGTGAAATATGTGATTGTTGGCGTTCGGGGTATTTTGATGGCTTACATGCCCATGAATATCCCCCTACGCGTTTTGATGTTTAATTTGATTTGTAACACCAAACAAAAGATTTCAAAGCCAAAACAATAAAGATTTTTCTAAAATCAATCAAAGTAGGATATTAGCATCACGAGGATAAGAATTGGAAATGCTAATGAATGTCGATTCCTATTAAACGAGAAGGCCAAAGAAAATCATTTTCAAACATCACCAAAAATGGCTTTTATGAATGAACGAAATGTTTTATTAAACCTTTGTGCATAGGGTTAAAGATATCCTAGAAATTGCCCATCATTTTATGAAGGCAACGTATAGATCTCGATTCCTATTTTGACGAAGGTTTGGAAAACTCTTGTTTTGCCAAAACGACACCTAATGAAAATCTCATAGTTTTTGACAATTAAAATCAAATCTTTTCTCATAAAGCTTTCTCGTGTATGCCGAAAAGACATTCCGAAGCGTTCTCAAATTAAAGCACGACTTTCCCTAAAAATCCAAATGATTCTTTCATACAAACTCACCACAATATTCACATAGGCACACACACACACACGCGCGCGCATACACACACACACATTTCATGAATTAAAGGATAGGAAAGCATCAAGATTGCGGTAACCGTGTTTCACGGAAGTCGGGGGTGCCTAACACCTTCCCCTCGCTTAAGCAAGCCCCCGAACTCTATGAATCTCAATTCGCAGACTAATTAATTCGGAGTCACATATGAGCCAGCGATTTACGATAACGAAACTCGGATGAGTTGGTACGTCCATTTCAAATATACCAACTGGCGACTCTGGTTAATTGGCTCATCATAAAAAAATGATCTTTCAAAACCCCGTCGACACTCAAGCTGACCCTTTTCCCCAAAATCACCTAATCAAAAGGCCAAAATCGGAAAAGGACAAATATCGCATTAGAGAGAAACCCGGCGTCGACACCGAGGATATCCGATTGATGAAATTTCTAGCTTGTTTATGGTGATTCATTGGGTGTAATTTATTTAGTTTGTCATTTTCGGATATCATGGTGTATTAGATAAATCCGGGTTGGTTAGTTATGTAGCATTCATTTTGTGGGCATGTAGTAATCTCGTGTGAGCCTAGGAATGCGACCCCGTGGTCCAAATCCGATGATGGACGTTTTGATGTATGTGATAGATTCAAGATGCTTGTTTTGGAACATGTAACCGTCGGGCCTTAAAACGACGCTAAGGCGAGAATCGGTTTAAGGCCCCGTATTAGTGGAATATGTGATTGTTGGCGTTCGGGGATATTTTGATGGCTTACATGCCCGTGAATAGCCCTGACGCGTGTTTATGCTTGATTAAATTTCGTGACACCAAAATGATTCCAAAAGATTAAACGATAAAGATTTTTCTAAAATCAATCAAAGTAGGGTATTAGCATCACGAGGCTAAAAAATTGGAAATGCTAACGAGAGTCGATTCCTATTCTACGAGAAAGCTAAAAAGAAGTTGTTTTCAAATGTCACGAAAATGGGTTTTATAAAAGAAATTAAATGTTTTATTAAACCTTGATGCATAGGGCGAAAGAGATCCTAGAAATTGCCTATCATTTATGAAAGCAACGTACAAATCTCGATTCCTATTTTGGCTAAAGGTTTAATAAACTCCTATTTTTTCCAAAACGACACCTAATGAAAATCTCCTAGTTTTGACAATTAAAATCAAACCTTTTTCATAAAGCTTTCTCGTGTATGCCGAAAAGACATTCCGAAGCGTTCTCAAATTAAAGCACGACTTGTTTTTTTTTCCTAAAAATCCAAATGATTCTTTCATATAAACTCACCACAACATTCACATAGGCATACACACACACACACACGCGCATACTCACACATTTCATGAACAAAAGGATAGGAAAGCATCAAGATTGCGGTAACCGTGTTTCACGGAAGTCGAGGGATGTCTAACACCTTCCCCTCACTTAAGCAAGCCCCCGAACTCTATGAATCTCGATTCGCAGACCAATTAATTCAGAGTCACATATGAGCCAGCGATTTATAAAAACGAAAACGCGGATGAGTTGGTACATCCATTTCAAATATACCAACTGGCGACTCTGGTTAATTGGCTCATCATAAAAAACGATCTTTCAAAACCCCGTCGACATCAATGCCGACCTTTTCCAAACATCATCTAATAACAAAGGCCAAAATCGGGAAAGGACAACATCGCGAAAGAGAGGCGAGAGAAACCGGCGTCGACACTATATATACATACTATATGATACACATATATCATATATTACATATATTAATATTATTTAACCCTCCGTACATATCGCGTAACAATACATTACGCTAATATTACCAAAAATTGGATAATAAATCATTTCGAATAATTATGAAAATTATTTCAATAATTATGGAATAATTTTTGAATTACATTTTACCACTTTTTACGCGACAAATAATTATATTAAAATAATTAATATTCATTCTATTAATTATTTTAATTTTCATATTTAATATATACAACTTCATTTTGTATAAGTACATTTAATAACTTTCTTTCTAATTATAAATTGTTTCTAAACAATTTATTTTCACGTAGCAAATATACAATAATATATTCACCACGCCACATACATGCACATATTACACCGCCTATATTCACATAAGCAGTATAATATAATAAATTATTAAAAAAAATTTATTTAGTTAAATTCTTATTTTAATATTTATTCGAAAAATTTAAATTGTTACATTTTCCCTCCCTTATAAAGATTCCGTACTCAGAATCGCAAAACAAAACTATTTAAACAAATGAGGGTAGTTTGTTCACATCTTTTCTTCTAACTCGCACATTGCCTCTTCGGCGTTGTGGTTTTTCCATAATACATTTACTAAAGGTATTATCTTATTTCGCAAAACTTGCTCTTTCCTATCCAATATTTGAATAGGAATTTCTTCATACGTTAAGTCCTTTTCAAACTGGATAGGTTCATACTCTATCACGTGCTTATAATCTGGTTTATATGGTCGTAAGACTGACACGTAAAATGTATTATGAACGTGTTCTAATTATGGGGGTAAAGCTACTTCATAAGCCACTTCTCCTATTTTTCTTAAAACCTCAAACGGTCCTATAAAGCGAGGACTCAATTTCCCTTTCTTCCCGAAACGTATCTTTCCTTTCCACGGAGATACTTTCAGGAACACATGCAACCCGACTTCAAAATCCCTCTTCTGTCTATGCTGATCTGCATACTTTTTTTAGCGATCTTGAGTCGTTACTAGTCGCATTCGTATCATCCTAACGACTTCCGTAATTTGTTGTACTAGCTCAGGTCCTAGTAAATGACGTTCTCCTACCTCGTCCCAACACAATGGTGTTCTGCATTTCCTTCCATACAACACTTCGTAAGGCGACATGCCTATACTGGCGTGATAATTGTTATTATATGCAAATTATGCCAAAGGTAAGTGATCGTCCCAACTTCCCTTGAAATCTATGACTCAGGTGCATAGCATATCTTCTAGAGTCTGAATTGTTCTTTCACTTTGTCTATCTGTCTGAGGATGGTAAGCTGTACTCAACTTTAACTGTGTCCCCATGTGCTCTTGTAAACTTTTTCAGAAATTCGACGTGAACCTCAGATCTCTATCCGACACAATTGACACCGGCACTCCATGCCGGGAAACAATCTCTTTGATATAAAGGTTAGCTAATTAATCTAGGTTATATCGAACCTTAATTGGTAAAAAGTGTGCTGACTTTGTTAATCGATCGACTATAATCTAGATCGCATCAAATCCCTTTTGTGTCCTCGGAAGTCCTAACACGAAATCTATTGTGATATGCTCCCACTTCCATTCAGGAATTTCTAATGGTTGAAGTAAACCACTAGGTTTCTGATGTTCCGCTTTAATTCGTTGACAAGTCAAACATCTGCTAACATGCTCCGCAACTTCTCTTTTCATACTTGGCCATCAAAAATGTTGTCGGAGGTTTTGATACATCTTGGTACTGCCAGGATGAATCTCGTACCTTGAACAATGAGCTTTTTGTAGAATCTCCTTTTTCAATTTCGGTTCCGATGGAACCCAAATTCTTCCTTCAAATCTAACTATTCCATCATTATCGATTTTAAACTTATTTTCTTTTCCTTCCGAGATTTTCCATCATTATCGACGCCGGGAGGAATCGCTTCCTTTGGTGATTGTTACCCTTTCCGATTTTAGCCTTTTTATTCGATGATTTTTTAGAAAAGGTCGGCATAAATGTCGACGGGGTTTTGAAAGATCGCTTTTTATGATAAGCCAATTAACCAGAGTCGCCAGTTGGTATATTTGAAATGGATGTATCAACTCATCCGAGTTTCATTTTTCGTAAATCGCTGGCTCATGTGTGATTCTGAATTAATTGGTCTGCGAACCGAGATTCATAGAGTTCGGGGGCTTGCTTAAGCGAGGGGAAGGTGTTAGGCACCCCCGACTTCCGTGAAACACGGTTACCGCAATATTGATGCTTTTCCTATCCTTTAATTCTTGAATGTGTGTGTGTATGTGCGCGTGTGTGTGTGTGCCTATGTGAATGTCGTGGTGAGTTTGCATGAAGAAACCATTTGGGTTTTGATGAAAAGTCGTGCTTTCTTTTGAGAATGCTTTAGAATGTCATTCGGCTTATACGAGAAAGCTTTATGAGAAAGGTTTGATTTTAATTGTTAAAAACTTATGAGATTTTTCATTAGGTGTCGTTTTTGGCAAAAGCAAGAGTTTTCTAAACCTTCGTCAAAATAGGAATCGAGATCTATACGTTGCTTTCGTAACTCAAATGATGGGCAACTTCTAGGATCTCTTTAACCCTATGCACAAAGATTTAATAAAACGTTACTTATTTTTATAAAATCATTTTTTGTGATGTTTGAAAATGATGTTTCCTTTTTTTGCCTTCTCGTTAAGATAGAAATCAACATTCCTTAGCACCCTCAATTTCTTACCCTCGTGATGCTACTAACCTGGTTTGATTGATTTTATGAAAATCTTTATCGCTTAGCTTGGAAATGTTTTTTGGTGTTGCAATTCAAATCCAACATAATAATGCGTAGGGGATTATTCACGGGCATGTAAGCCATCAAAATAACCCCGAACGCCCACAATCACATATTTTTACTATGACGGGGCCTTAAACACGATTCTCGCCTTGGCGTCGCTTTAAGGCCCGACGATTACATACTTACAAATGAAAACTGCATCGCTTTTACTACTTATATCAGAAGATGTCCATCATCAGATTTGGACTACGGGGTCGCGTTCCTAGGCTCACATCCAAAATGGCCAAACAAACACAATATCCTAAAATGGCAATTTAACAAACTAGGCCCAATAAATCATCATAACAAGCTAAATTAATTCGCTAAATGGACATCCTCGGGTCATTAGGAAGCATTTCGTTCCGTGGGAACCTTCACTAATGGTCCCTAATCCATGTATCCACAACAATATACAAGAAAAATTACATTTCACATAACCCAATTGGCAAAAAGATTAACAAAATGATATACCAAAATTGCTATAGAAATGGTCTTTTCACCTTGCAAATAATCCTCACAATGTGTATGAATTCGTATATTGAGTAGAGTAGAAAATATATGATATATAACCTTACACAAAAGATACAATTCCTCACCTTTTTATCTCTTCTCTCTATTTTCTTGCAAATTTCTGTTGTTTTCTCCCTCTTTTCCGAGCTGCTGCTGGTTCCTCTTTTCCTTCTTCCGACTTGCTGTATGCTGAGTGAGGGATGAGCTAAAATAGGCTGGCCAGAGCCAGCCGCAGGTGGATATGCGGCTGGCCGCAGATTGATCTGCGGCTGGCTGGCCGCCACCCCTCCACTCAGCTGATTTTCGGTATCCGTGTTTCGAGTTCCGTGTTTTCAAAAGGTGCACTCATTGGCCGCAGATCAATCTGCGGCTGGCTGGCTTGACTTTCTCAATTTTCATGCCATGCCTCGATTCTCGTGTCGTGACATCGGTTCTCGCCGACAGGCTCATATTTTGCAGTCCGGGAATTACTGGGAGACGTGCCACATCATTCGGGAATGCTCATTTCGGACAGCCTTGTTGTCACGTCAGTTTGGATTTGTAAATCGTGGGGGTGGCGTCGAGTGTTCGTACTTGTGCCCATCCTTTGCTCTTGTAGGCCGGCTCAATGGACGTATTTGCCCTCCTGTCAGGGTTAGTATACAAAGGGCAAAATTTGGGTGTCTACAGCTGCCCCTCTTTATCATGTTTATGAAATGTTAAATGAAATGAACAGGATAAAGAAATAGACACCCGATGCATGAATGACAGTGCATAAGAATGACAGTACATACATGATGCAACACATATAGCTTATGATGCAACACAAGATGTAATGTATGCAAAACATTCGTAAAGGTGTCAATGCATCATGCAATAGTAAATTTTTTGTGAGCATTGACCTCAACCGGACTTAATTGCTAATCGCATTGTCGTTGTCTCACAACCGTCGGGTCCTGTATCCGGAAGATTGTCTTATCTGCGCCGGGTCTCGTATCCGATCGCTAATCTCGTGATCACCGGGTCTCGTATCCGGTCGCTTGTCTCGTAATCACCGGGTCTCGTATCCGGTTGATTGTCCTGTGAGTGCCGGGTATCGTATCCGGTCGCTCGTCTCGTGATCACCGGGTCTCGTATCCGGTTAATCGTCTTGTGAGTGCCGGGTCTCGTATCCGGTCACTCGTCCTCGTACATCGTTCTTGGCAGCCATCGCTTTTGACTCTGATAGGCTAGGACCTGGACACCTAACCTGCTCGATTTATTATTTTTTCATTTCATGGATCACGTATAGAATTATCATCTATTCATGCATGTGACACAACATGTAAATCGATGAAAAATGACCCCTGTACAGTCTTTTGATACTGTTCTACAGATGTCATCTTTTGCCATGGTTTGCTAGGATCTCAGCCCTTCCCAAGGATGGTTCACCACCTTGTTATGGTTCGCTTGGATGCCTTCCCAGGTTCTCACACCACCTTGTTGTGGTTTGCTTGGATAACTTCCCAGGTTCACTTCTTGTTTGGATACCAGCCCTTCCCAGGGGTCGTTGATTGTTTGGATATCAGCCCTTCCCATGGATCGTTGATTGTTTGGATATCAGCCCTTCCCAGGGGTCGTTGATTGTTTGGATCTCAGCCCTTCCCAGGGTTCGTTGATTGTTTGGATCTCAGTCCTTCCCAGGGGTTTTGGATCTCAGCCCTTCCCAGGGGTCATTGGTTGTTTGGATCTCAGCCCTTCCCAGGGCTCGTTGATTGTTTGGATATCAGCCCTTCCCAGGGGTCGTTGATTGTTTGGATATCAGCCCTTCCCAGGGGTCGTTGATTGTTTGGATCTCAGCCCTTCCCAAGGTTCATTGATTGTTTGGATGTCAGCCCTTCCTAGGGGTCGTTGATTATTTGGATGTCAGCCCTTCCCAAGGGTCGTTGATTGTTTGGATATCAGCCCTTCCCAGGGGTCGTTGATTGTTTGGATCTCAGCCCTTCCCAGGGTTCGTTGATTGTTTGGATGTCAGCCCTTCCCAGGGGTCGTTGATTGTTTGGATGTCAGCCCTTCCCAGGGGTCGTTGATTGTTTGGATATCAGCCCTTCCCAGGGGTCGTTGATTGTTTGGATCTCAGCCCTTCCCAGGGGTCGTTGATTATTTGGATCTCAGCCCTTCCCAGGGTTCGTTGATTAATTGGATATCAGCCCTTCCCAGGGGTCGTTGATTGTTTGGATCTCAGCCCTTCCCAGGGGTCGTTGATTGTTTGGATATCAACCTTTCCCAGGGGTCGTTGATTGTTTGGATCTCAGCCCTTCCCAGGGTTCGTTGATTGTTTGGATATCAGCCCTTCCCAGGGGTCATTGATTGTTTCGATGTCAGCCCTTCCCAGGGTTCGTTGATTGTTTGGATTTCAGCCCTTCCCAGGGGTCGTTGATTGTTTGGATCTCAGCCCTTCCCAGGGGTCGTTAATTGTTTGGATCTCAGCCCTTCCCAGGGTTCGTTCATTGTTTGGGTATCAGCCCTTCCCAAGGGTCGTTGATTGTTTGGATCTCAGCCCTTCCCAGGGTTCGTTGATTGTTTGGATATCAGCCCTTCCCAGGGGTCGTTGATTGTTTGGATGTCAGCCCTTCCCAGGGGTCGTTGATTGTTTGGATATCAGCCCTTCCCAGGGGTCGTTGATTGTTTGGATATCAGCCCTTCCCAGGGGTCGTTGATTGTTTGGATATCAGCCCTTCCCAGGGTCATTGATTGTTTGGATATCAGCCCTTCCCAGGGGTCGTTGATTGTTTGGATCTTAGCCCTTCCCAGGGGTCGTTGATTGTTTGGGTATCAGCCCTTCCAAGGGTCGTTGATTGTTTGGATATCAGCCCTTCCCAGGGGTCGTTGATTGTTTGGATCTCAGCCCTTCCCAGGGGTCGTTGATTGTTTGGATCTCAGCCCTTCCCAGGGTTCGTTGATTGTTTGGATCTCAACCCTTCCCAGGGGTCATTGATTGTTTGGATCTCAGCCCTTCCCAAGGTTCGTTGATTGTTTGGATATCAGCCCTTCTCAGGGGTCGTTGATTGTTTGGATGTCAGCCCTTCCCAGGGGTCGTTGATTGTTTGGATATCAGCCCTTCCCAGGGGTCGTTGATTGTTTGGATTTCAGCCCTTCCCAGGGGTCGTTGATTGTTTGGATGTCAGCCCTTCCCAGGGGTCGTTGATTATTTGGATGTCAGCCCTTTCCAGGGGTCGTTGATTGTTTGGATGTCAGCCCTTCCCAGGGGTCGTTGATTGTTTGGATATCAGCCCTTTCCCAGGGGTCGTTGATTGTTTGGGTATCAGCCTTTCCCAGGGGTCGTTGATTGGTTGGATGTCAGCCCTTCCCAGGGGTCGTTGATTGTTTGGATATCAGCCCTTCCCACGGGTCGTTGATTGGTTGGGTATCAGCCCTTCCCAGGGGTCGTTGGCAGGCTTTTCCGCTGCTTTGGTCAGTTCATCACCGGGCGACTGGGTTCTTGCAGATGGTCCTCTGGGACACCCCTGGTCCTCATTATCCTTTCAGGTGCCGACAGGCTTTGTGGAGGGTATTCTGAGCTATTGGGCCCCTGCCTGCCAGGTGCTTAGATTAGGGACAGTGGAGATGACCCCAAATAGGAAAAGATCTACTGCGGATATATAATCTTTGGTCTCGTAGGATCTTTGTCGAGTTTAGTGAGAATTTCCCCATTCAGACATCCGCTCATGTGCAATGTTTGCACGGAGACTCTGATTTGGTTGGTTTGAGTCAAACTGGAGTATTTGATGACTCTCGAGTAATTTTCACAAATGACACTGCCCCAGGGGTATTTATTCCCCCTGAGTCTATAGAGATGACCTCCAGATATGACTCCATCTCCGCTGATTCTGCCCCTAGTCGGGTTACTGAGGATAGCCGGACCCGACTGGCATTGATTACTACTGAGGCTGAGAGGGATGCTGCTCTTGTTGAGAGAGATGTTGCTATTCTGGCCAGAGATGCTGCCCTTGCCGATAGAGAGGTCATTGTATTGCAGACTAGGGCAGTTATAGATGCTCACTCTAAGACCGTTAGCCGAGCCACTGCTTTGTTGGATCGCAACGACATGATGGGGCAGCAGATTGCAGGGGATGCCGATGCTTCAAATGTATCCGCCACCTTATCCATCCCGCTCCAGTTAGTTTCAGATTTGTAGATCATTTTATTTCCTGTGTAGACTATGTCAGTTTCATCGATTTATTAAAAGAGAAATCTTGTAACAAAATGACTAATATATATAGACATGTATTTAAATTTAGTCATTCTCCCTTTTTTTTTCGTATCGATGCCTTTCATTGGACCCTCATTTTATCCAGCTAGCCATGATTTTGATATTTCGCCTTCTTTCTCCTCTCAGGTCTTGATGGGGATTTGACAGATTTTGTCGCACATCATGCTGATTTCATCGGACTGAGTCTTAGATTTTGGCTAAGTGTTTGGTTGGGTTAGGGTTATGACACTTGAGATGAAGCTGATCAGGTGGCTGTTTTCGAGGCTGTTGGGAATCGGTTTTGATAGAAGAAAGTATTATTTTGTAAGGAATGGGACCGTGCCACGATGGCTGCCTACGTACCCCCACAAGTCGGGAGATCAGGTCCTACGTAGTTCGTTCTTCAAAGAAGGAAGTGAAAATGATTTTTTTTTCAGGCATAGGACCGCTTCACCGAGTTAGAATTGATGGGTCGTGGAAACACCTCACCGTCCATCTCTTGCAATATGAGGGCTCCTCCGGACAACGCCTTTTTATCACAAAAGGTCCTCCCCAGTTCGGGGCAAACTTCCCTTTGGCCTCGTCTTGACAAGGCACGACTCTCTTTAGCACTAGGTCATTTTCCTTGAACTTCCGAGGTCTTATCTTTTTGTCGTACGATCGAGAGATTCTTTGCTGATATAACTGACCGTGCAAGACAGCCGCCACCCTCATTTCATCAATTGGGCCAATTGGTCGTACCGACTTTGCATCCAATCCCCCTCGTTTATTTGAGCATCAATCAAGATTCTGAGGGATACCATTTCAACCTCAACTGGCAGAACAACCTCCGTTCCGTATACCAAAGCGTAAGGGGTTGCCCCTGTAGAAGTACGCACCGACGTTCTGTACGCCAGCAGGGTGAGAGGTAGCAGATCCGACCATCCCCGATGATTAACAGACATTCTCGCCATGATCCTCTTGATATTCTTATTTGCAGCCTCCACTGCCCCATTCATCTTAGGACGGTAAATGACAGAAATGAGGTGCTTGATCTTGAACTGGTCACATAATTTCTTCATGAGGGCATTGTTCAAATTCTTGGCATTATCGAAGACTAAGACCTCAGGTTGCCCGTATCAGCATTATTTCTGATGAAACGGACGATGATGTCCTGAGTTACTTTGGGGACAGAAGCCGCTTCCACCCACTTAGTGAAGTAATCGATCATGACGAAGGTAAATCGGTGCCCGTTGCTTGCTTTGGGCTCTATTGGTCCGATTTCATCCATGCCCCACTCTGGTTTTAGCTTTCTTAGTTTCTGCTTGACAGGCTTGAAACCTTCCTTGATGGGCAACCGGTGTACCATAATATCGGTGCACGATCCGATCATGTCCTCATGAGACCAGGCCAAAACATCCTCATACTAGCTTATAACTTGGTTATTTCTGCCTTCTAGATAGGGGTCAGGTCTGTCCCTATCTTGAGCTCTTTGGGTTTGTCAGGGGTTCCGACATTTCTGGTGATGGTTTGGTCTAAGTTGGTTTTGGGTTTTGTCTTCGACCCATCCCTTGATCTCGTCAGGCGTGTCGTCATTACCTGTCTCATCCTGCTCAATGCCCATTAAATCGAAATCCAGCTCAATATCAAAATCATAGCCATCTTTCAAATTTGAAAAATCGTTTGTTAGGCAAGCAATACTCAAATCGGTACACCTGACATGAAACAAAATTTATTTGTCATATATATAAGTCATTTTCCCGCAATGATCATCTTTATAATAACATGACAAAATGACATAACCATGCAAGATTCAAAATAAGGAACAAAACTGGTATCTATTCATCTTCCACTATCCGGGATATACCACCTTGACGCCATATTTTACCCTCGTTTGGATTTTGCTGGCTCCATCGTCCAGTTGTCGGTGGTCCGATCGGCTGGAATGCGACAGATGAAAGACGCCTTCGCTCCCTGCTCATTATTTTCATGCCAGTCATCTCGTCAATTCTCTTTATACGATTCAGCCTTGGTGGTCCTCCGACTTCGCTGGCTTCTGCCACATTGACCCCTTCTCCATCATGCCTGGGCAAGGGATTGACTTTAACATTTGGGGAGTCTGGCTGTTCCACCACGATTTCCCCACTATCAATCAAGTTCTGAATTTTGTGTTTCAGCGCCCGGCATTCCTGAGTATCATGACCAGGGGAACTCGAATGGTACGCACACCTCTTACTTGGGTCAAATTTCCTCCCTTTCGGATCAATTGGGGGTGCCAAATCGACTATCATTCTTTGTGCTATTAATACTGCCAAAATCTGTTCAAGAGGATCCCCGAGCGGGGTGAATACTCGATTTTTCGAGGTCTCGAATCTTCTTCGCCCCTCAGTCCTCTGACTAGTGAAGTTAGGCTGTCGGGATGGCCCCACTCTCTGTATCTGTACTGGAGGATTGTTCTCCGCCTTTCTAGATGATCCCTGCAGGATGAGGGAAACATCTTCCTCCCTTTTCTTTTGGATCCTTCGGGAAGTGCTGCCATAGTTTCTACTCTGGATTTGTTCTGCAGCTGTTTCCAAAGCCGTGAAATCCTGAATCTTGCCAGATTTCAACCCCATGTCCACCATTTCTCCGTGTTTTATCATCTCGGCAAAAGGTCGTCCAATCCCCGATATCACTCGCTCATAATAGGGTGCCTCCTGGATATCCACAAAGGTCATTACCATCTCTGTCTCGCTCATTGGGGGATTTACTTAGGCAGCCATACCCCTCCACCGCTGTGCATAGTCCCTGAAAGATTCTTTCGGTTGTTTCTTGACTTTTGTCATTTGATACCTGTCAGGGGCCATCCGTGCTTGGAAGCTGTATTGTGTTAAGAAAGTATGGGCCAATTCCTCCCAATTGTGGATTCGAGTATTGTCAAGGCGGGCATACCAGATTCTTGCCTCCCCCGTCAGGCTCTTTTGGAATAATTGCATTCTTAGCCCTTCGTCTTCTGCATAAGATCCAAGCTCCCCAATGTATATTTTCAGATGTGTATAAGGATCCCCCTTCCCATTGTATTTCTCAAATTCGGGAATTTTAAACTTCTCCGGATATCTGGTTCCCGGAAAGACACACAGATCCGAATAATTCACCCTGCCCAAGGAACCTACGCCCTTCAGGGATTGGATGGTCTCCTCCATCTGCTTCATCTTCTTTCTAAGGTCATCAGTGTCTCCCTCCTCTGGGATAGTGATCACTGTCCTGTTAGGCGTAGGAATCGCCTTTGGGACGACTGGTTCGCCCCTAGGTTGGGGTGAATTCTCTTTGGGTGGATCCTGTCTGGGTAGCAATTGTTCCTTCAGCATCATGGCCATTTCCAACATCTATTTCTTAAAATCATCAAATTCCTCTCGAGATATGGAACCAGGATTAGTAGGTGTAAGATCAGCCATTTCAGATGTAGAGTCCTGGGCCCTTTTAGACTGCAAACGCGTTTGAGGAGAAATCCTACAAAAAAACGGTTTGGATTTTAATCTTTGGGAAATGAAAGACGTGGATGCATGCTAAAGCTGTAACTGTCGTGTTTTTGGTTTTTTAATCTTTCCCTGCAAAACAAAATGTTAGTGATCCCTTATTGCAATAATAAATGCTAGACTCGACTTATTATGCTTCCCCAGCTGTTCCCTGCAAAACATAGAGGTTAGTAATTTCTTTTGACACGGGGGGAGGCATATATGAATATTGAATGGGACAATGACATTTATACGTGCGAACGTAAAAGGGCATGAAGAGACTTTTCCTGCGCTGGGTTAATCTGAGGCTGACCTATCCTAAGGTTACTCTCGCGGGCTTTTCAGCATGAAGGTCCCCAAATCTTCGCAATCTACTCGTCTGAATCCTTTTGATTGGAGCGGATTTGGGTGGTGCGTTTCCTGAGCCATCTCCGGGGAGCAGCCCCTTCGAGTCCAGTAATAAGCAACCGACAGGTTCGCCTCAGGAGGAGGTACACTCCCAACATACATTCACATTCATCGTCCTTACCGTATGCAAATGATTACTTTAAAGTAAAGCAAATCCATTCAATCATTCATTTATTGGACAAAACACATCTCCACACAACAAAAGTAAAAAAATCAAAATATCGCATGCACACACATTTCATGAATTTTTAAAGGATAGGATAGCATCAAGATTTGAACGTGGCTTAAACCCTCTAATGTCCCTAGCAGAGTCGCCAGCTGTCGACGCCGGGAGGAATCGCTTCCTTTGGTGATTGTTACCCTTTCCGATTTTAGCCTTTTTATTAGATGATTTTTTAGAAAAGGTCGGCATAAATGTCGACGGGGTTTTGAAAGATCGCTTTTTATGATGAGCCAATTAACTAGAGTCGCCAGTTGGTATATTTGAAATGGATGTACCAACTCATCCGAGTTTCATTTTTCGTAAATCGCTGGCTCATGTGTGACTCCGAATTAATTGGTCTGCGAACCGAGATTCATAGAGTTCGGGGGCTTGCTTAAGCGAGGGGAAGGTGTTAGGCACCCCACGACTTCCGTGAAACACGGTTACCGCAATATTGATGCTTTTCCTATCCTTTAATTCTTGAATGTGTGTGTGTATGTGCGTGTGTGTGTGTGTGCCTATGTGAATGTCGTGGTGAGTTTGCATGAAGAAACCATTTGGGTTTTGATGAAAAGTCGTGCTTTCTTTTGAGAATGCTTTAGAATGTCATTCGGCTTATACGAGAAATCTTTATGAGAAAGGTTTGATTGTAATTGTCAAAAACTTATGTGATTTTTCATTAGGTGTCGTTTTTGGCAAAAATAAGAGTTTTCTAAACCTTCGTCAAAATAGGAATCGAGATCTATACGTTGCTTTCGTAACTCAAATGATGGGCAACTTCTAGGATCTCTTTAACCCTATGCACAAAGATTTAATAAAACGTTACTTATTTTTATAAAATCATTTTTTGTGATGTTTGAAAACGATGTTTCCTTTTTTTGCCTTCTCGTTAAGATAGAAATCAACATTCCTTAGCACCCTCAATTTCTTACCCTCGTGATGATACTAACCTAGTTTGATTGATTTTATGAAAATCTTTATCGCTTAGCTTGGAAATGTTTTTTGGTGTTGCAATTCAAATCCAACATAATAATGCGTAGTGGATTATTCACGGGCATGTAAGCCATCAAAATAACCCCGAACGCCCACAATCACATATTTTCACTATGACGGGGCCTTAAACACGATTCTCGCCTTGGCGTCGCTTTAAGGCCCGACGATTACATACTTACAAATAAAAACTACATCGCTTTTATTACTTATATCAGAAGATGTCCATCATCGGATTTGGACCACGGGGTCGCGTTCCTAGGCTCACATCCAAAATGGCCAAACAAACACAATATCCTAAAATGGCAATCTAAACAAACTAGGCCCAATAAATCATCATAACAAGCTAAATTAATTCGCTAAATGGACATCCTCGGGTTATTAGGAAGCATTTCGTTCCGTGGGAACCTTCACTAATGGTCCCTAATCCATGTATCCACAACAATATACAAGAAAAATTACATTTCACATAACCCAATTGGCAAAAAGATTAACAAAATGATATACCAAAATTGCTATAGAAATGGTCTTTTCACCTGGCAAATAATCCTCACAATGTGCATGAATTCGTATACTGAGTAGAGTAGAAAATATATGATATATAACCTTACACAAAAGATATAATTCCTCACCTTTTTCTCTCTTTTCTCTCTATTTTCTTACAAATTTCTGCTGTTTTCTCCCTCTTTTCCGAGCTGCTGCTGGTTCCTCTTTTCCTTCTTCCGACCTGCTGTATGCTGAGTGACGGATGAGCTGAAATACGCTGGCCAGAGCCAGCCGCAGATGGATCTGCGGCTGGCTGGCCGCCACCTGTCCACTCAGCTGATTTTCGGTATCCGTGTTTCAAGTTCCGTGTTTTCAAAAGACGCACTCATTGGCCGCAGATCAATCCGCAGCTGGCTGGCTTGACTTTCTCGATTTTCGTGCCATGCCTCGATTCTCGTGTCGTGACGTCGGTTCTCGCCGACAGGCTCGTATTTTGCAGTCCGGGAATTTCCTGGGAGACGTGCCACATCATTCGGGAATGCTCATTTCGGACAGCCTTGTTGTCACGTCGGTTTTGATTTGTAAATCGCCGCGGTGGCGTCGAGTGTTCATACTTGTGCCCATCCTTCGCTCTTATAGGCCGGCTCCATGGACGAATTTGCCCTCCTGTCAGGGTTAGTATACAAAGTGCAAAATTTGGGTGTCTACAATACTTGGCCACCAGAAATGTTGTCGGAGGTTTTGATACATCTTGGTACTACCAGGATGAATCTCGTACCTTGAACAATGAGCTTTTTGTAGAATCTCCTTTTTCAATTTCGGTTCCGATGGAACCCAAATTCTTCCTTCAAATCTAACTATTCCATCATTATCGATTTTAAACTTATTTTCTTTTCCTTCCGAGATTTTTACCTTTAATTTTTCACATTCCTCATCTTTGAGCTGTGTTTCTTTGACTTTATCCAACGGGGTTGGTGTGATGACCCGAATTTTTTAAAAATATTAGAATAAGAATTTAATAAATAAAACTCTTATTTGGTGATATGTGATGTGATATTATATTGCATAAGTGATGTGTCTATCAATGCCTTAATAAGTTCATATACACACAAAACATGTAATAAAACCAAATACAAAGAAATAAAAATCATAAAATATTATGCACTCATCACATATTATTAAAATGCACCTTAAACCCTATATTTATTAAAAATTGTTAAACAAATATACTACTAAGAAAAATAAAACGTCTATCAACTAATTAACATGCAATCTAATATAGAAATTTCAAAAACGTTGGGTTGCCTCCCAATAACGCTTGGTTTATAGTCATCAGCTTGACTTCTTCTTTTTCTTTCAATCTGGTTCAATCGCGAAAATTTTCATTTCATGCCTCCTACTCGTCTTTTCCTTGAAAGTTCCAGCATTAATGCGAAATTGAGGACCCCCAAATTTATCTTCGTTCATTGACAAAAAATAACTGTCCTCATTGTTTTCATCCTCTACTATGTCTGCTTTAACCACATTGACCCAATAACACTCTTCACGACCACTTGGCATGTTGATAGCTTCAAAAACATTGAATGGCTCCTCTTGATCTCTCTTCTCCTGGCTCCCATTCTTGATCTTCTTCTTTATAGTCTCACTATCATCTTCTAAATTCAAGTATGTCCTCTTTAGTTGTCCGCCAACATCCTCATGTAGTAACTCACCATTCTGAATTGAAACTGCATTTTCGTACTCTTCGCCTTCTCTTCTTGGATTTATCTCTATATCACTTGGCAAAGTACGGTGGGGTTGACTATTTATGATTACATTGGCAAGTTGTTCCATTCGGTTCTCGAGGTTCCTAATCGCAGCATCTTGACTGTTCATCCGAACCTCAACTTACTCTATGAATTTAGTAAGAAGTTCCTCCATCCTTCTTTCCTTATTCTGCGATATGTACTTGGTGAGAAAATTCTCTAAATTAGATGTATCCTCTTGCTGCGGTGGATGTTGACTTTGGAATCCTAGAGGGTACGCTTGACATGGAATAAAAGATTGATCTTGAGAGTTATTACTCCATCAAAATTATTGTTGATTCCAGAAACCCGAATGATAGTAGTTTGGAATGTTGTTGGATTGCTAATTGTGGTAGGCATTTTGAATGGATTGACTCCCACGAGAATCAATTTCCCTCGAAAGCTTCGCAACTTATGCAGCCAATGCATTAAGTGTTCCTTCCACACTTGGTTTTCCATCCACGCCAAAGACCTCTGGCAGTTAATTGTTAGATTTGTATATAATGCAAGCATGCAATTAAATTACATAAATAAAGCGAAAGCGTGATAAAACAGATTTTAAATTTTTTCATACAAACCATCACCGTGATCTTTCCTTGTGTTCAATTATCAATTAACGAAAGAGATAGAGATAGAGAATTATACCCTCGTGAATCAAAGCTTCCTCGTGTACAAGTTCACCTCCAATTCCTTCGCGTTCTCCTTGAATTTCACCGACTAAATTCCTTCGCTTGATCAACGTTAACCACCTAAGTGTTTGGCCTCTAGAGGTGATCCACCAAGGAAAAATAGTTGTTCAAGAAGATGGGTGTTGGCAAAACCCTAGTTTCTATCTCTATAAAAATTGCAAATACTCTCCACAATCTAATACAAGAGTGTGTAACCCTAATCTATGATATGACTTCTCTTATTTATAGATGTAGGAAAACCCTTCCCTAAACTATTTAGGATTAGGATTTCTATTATAATTAAACTCCTTTAATTAATTATGCTCCTAATCCAATTAGGAATTCATGTGAGAGTACTTCTGTTAATTAATTCCCAATCCCTATTAGGAATTAAATAATAGTAATATTAATAATAATAAGACTCCTCTTATTAATTTATATTTAATATTTCCAAAATATTAAATAATAAATATTAAGCTATTTAATTTATGCTATCTCTATAGACTAAATTAAATACACTTAACTTATTATTACAATTATGCCATTTACTTCTTAAATAAATATTTTTCCTTTTGCGGTGTGACCCTTTAGGTTTTCCATATTAAATCGGTTATGAATAAATCAATTAGAACAATTCTAATTATATTTAAATAAATAAATTAAACTATTTAATTCATTTAAATAAATAATATTTATTCTACAATAAGGGTAAGCCCCCTTAGCGATCAACGACTTTTCAGATAATATAGATTTCAACATTAATCACAAAAGAACCTTTCAGTGCATAGTTACCGTACAATTCAATCCTTCTACCATACAATGAAATATAAGACATGGAATTACTGTCAAGTCTTATTTTATTTAATTATATATCTAAACAATGCAAATTAGAAACTCCTTTCTAATTTTATTTTGCCTTGGCCAAGGACTACTGAGTTGTCATTTATTGAATCACATAGGACATTCACATCTTTTACTAGACGTGGTAGATTCTTTGTTGATCATTCACCGATCTCCATGTAAAACTTATTATACCCAATCATACCCTTTGATATACCCTAAAGGTCTTAAGGAACATGTCAAAGTATAACTCATCATACACAAGATACTATGATGATGTCAAGTCCAAGGATCACTTGTACTACTATCACTAGAGGAATTCCTATTGACAAACGAGTAAAACTCCATTAGGTATTCCTTAGCGAGCCACGTTCAGTGAATTTATTCTCTAATAAGCACCTACATACTTGCTTTAATTGAAAGTAGTATGCACACAAGCCAATCATATTGGATATGATGTAGCATATACTTTGTAATATTATTCGGTTATTAAAGGCATTTTACTTTATCTACATTGTGTTGTTATATTAAATGTGATAAACCCATAGTTTTGAGCAGTGCTTTTAGAATCATGATGATGATCATGCTAATGAGATCTAAATTTTAGATAGCTTACAAACTAAAATCGTTCCTAATCGTTGGATTACTAAAAAGGGGATTTGTAATGACCGGGAATTCTGGATTTGCCTTATAATTCGAATTTTTGAATATTAATGAATATATTATATTTTATTAATATTATTTTTGTGTTGCATGTTTAAAGGTTGTGTGACAACCTAGATTATGTGAATGCATGAAATTTTACGTGTTATAATTTTGTTTAAGTGAATAAATTGATTTCGCGTAGCTTCGCTAAATCACTATTCACGGGGCATGTTTCCCGAGGCACTATTCATGCCATAAAATTTTTGTGTCTCTTTCGATGTTGAATAATTTCATAAATACGTGTATGCATACGAATAATTTTTCCAAGCGTCGGAAATTTTATTTAAGCTGATACATAATTTTATCCGTATCCGAAATGTATTATATGGGTGTTCCGAATATTTGGACAAATCCTATAATAATTTTTTTATACATCCCAATATTTATGGTAATACCCATTTTAATTTTGGGCAGAGTTATTCACCAGTTTTGGTACAAAAGTGGAAGTTTTTGAATATATTTTTGGTGTTTTTGGGTATTTATTTTGGCTTGTTACTCCAAGTGGGAACCACCCAACCACTTTAGACCAATCAAATTGCTAGGAAAATGAGGAGAGAGAAGGGAGGTTGCTAGCAAGTTTGAAATTTTGGCCACCTTGAGCCTCACACCCATTTTCTCCTAAATTCACTCCTCCACTTCTCCCAAATAATTCATTCACTCCCATTCCATTCCTAGTTGCTTCAGCTGATAGAGAGAGAAAGAGAGGAAGAGAGAGCTGCAACAAGGAAGAAGAAAGAAGGAGATGGTCGCCGGAAAAGAAGAAGGTCGTCGGAAAAAGGAAGGAGGAAGAAGAAGAAGGCACGAGTGGAAGAAGAAGAGAGTCCAAGACAGAAAAACTCAAGCCAAGCAAGCTTAACAAGCTTCTTAATCATCTAGGAAGGATTTACAGAGGTAAACATCAACTAAATCCTTTCCATTCGATTTCTTGTAAAGATTTTCAAGTTTTTCTTAGTTTTGAGCTCTTGAGCTTGTGGATTGATTTTCTAGCGATTCTGGATATTTTTGCTTGTTCTAGATGTTTATATATGTTGTTAAGAGACTATGTAAGCCATTAATAACATCAAAGTGGAACAAAAACGCAAGAAATCCTTACCTTAGCTTAATGGAGTAAGAACAATGGACTTTGGACATGAACTTGGACATTCGGACCATTTTAGAAGACTATAAAGCTATGATTCCGTGTTTGTTTAATCTATTTGTTGTTATGGTATTGTAGTTCTATGGGTTACGAAGCTAACCCAACTGGAATGGAGTAAAAAGATGAAAAAACGAAGATTTGGTGTTGATTTTGGTGAAGAACACCAAGAACACGAAAACAAAGTATGAACTTAGTACTTTGGCCTAAGATTTGGCCATGTTAATGTTAATAGATAGCTCTGAATTTTTGATATGTTGTAGCCCCTAGTCTATAGAGTCCGAAATGAACCAATTTGAACATGTATGGAAGAAGTTATGAAGATCGGAGTGAGAGGAGGTCAGATTTTCGCGACTGCAGAACAACTGCATATTCTAGCCTGTATGAATGGCGCAGCTGCGCTGTTCATAAGGCAAAATTGGGCATAGCTGCGCCGTACACGTGTCAGGCGCAGACGTGCCCGAGTGGACTGTTTTGACCTCCTGTAGTAAGATGTCCATAACTTTTGCATACGAACTCAAAATTAGATGATTCAAGATGATTCGGAAATAGGAAGAGTAGACCTACAACTTTCGTTCTTTAAGTTTTTCGATTTGAGGTATGTGTCATAGCCTAAATTAGCTATTTATAGGACTGATGCGTAATTGGGGTCAAACAGAGGGCGTCAGGCATGCGCATTTGCACACGTAATGCCCCCGACCCTGTAAAGTGATGTTCTAACTTTCATAACATGATTATTATGATTTATAATGATACTTAGCATTAACCAATAAGTATTAGATAAATCGAATGGGCGTGTTAGACGTACGCAATTGCGTGTCGCTTGGGCATTCGAATAGGCAAGTTGGGCGTATAGACGTGCAAGCGTCGTAACACCGTAATTAACTAGTGGGCATAACCTTATTTAATATTTTGTTTCTTATTTGAATAAGACGTTATAGAGTTGTGTAAACAAATATTTGGTATCCCGTATATGACTAATTGTATGTGAATATGTACCTAATTGTGTAGGATATTAAGGAGCGTGTGTTGTAATATTGTAGCAGCACTTCAGGCAAGTTCCCTAGCTTCATTCTTTCTATATATTGAATGAAAATTTCCTTACCCTAGCTCAAATTAATATTGGGCAGGTTTTTCTCAACCGTACAACTTTTGTTTATTGTGCGAGTTGTTTATTAATTGAGCAATCATTCTAGATTATTGCAAGTTCCTTACTCAACTATCTTTATTTGAGCAATACAAATGTTGTATATTGTTGCAAGTTTCATGACTCAAATGGAGTTATTACTTTTAAACCGTATGAGTGGGATAATTATTGTCAATTACTCCACATCAAAGATAATTATTGATATTCGCACCTTGTGCATTTGAATTCATTATATGTTGTTGGACTGTGAAACATAAGTTTTTCATTTATGAACTGTTTAAGGGAATTGTCTACGCCATTTGTTTCGGCTAGACACGTACAAGTTATTAATTTAAAAGCTATCCAAACCGATTGTTGGTGCGAATTCTTGGACTGAGAGAATAACCCTTATGTAAGGGATTTTAATGTGTCGGTTATTCAATGCAGTCAGAGCTAAATGTTATGCATATACATAGGGTACGAGAAGCTGATCCCCTCGAGTACTACTAACGGGCCAGGCGTTTAAAAGGGTCAGTTGAATGACTGATCCTTTGGCCAAATAGTTCATGGTCTATTGGACCACTCAGCAGTAAATAATCAATATTCATTATTTTCATTTGAACTGTGATTATATTGTCAGCTACTTCTTCAATGTTCTTAAATTGTTGAACTATGCGATTATTATTCTCATTCATTCATGATATATCTTCCTTATTCATTTTAAACTTGTTGAGCAAACTAGTTGCTCACTCTTGCTATATCATGAACTTATTGCAGTTAAGCCGGGGAGTTCCAAAGAGGAAAAGGCAAAGGAAAGCTAAAGGAATAGTTATATGTACTATCCCGTTATGTAATCGTGGAATCGTTTTGTATTATTACTGTATTCTGCGATATATTTATTTAAGGTTATAGACCTTGGGACCGTAGTAAACCTTTTGTAATGAACAACATATGTTTATTTATTCCGCATTAGTTAATTTGTGTTGTTTAGAGGTGTATGGATGTATTTTATCATGAGCACCAAATTCGAGGTACTGGTACCTGAATTTGGGGGTGTCACAGGTTGGTATCAAAGCTTTAGGTTATAAACTTTAGGAATGCGAAACCTAGGTTATAACCTTAGTATTAAACTCGTATAGAGTACACTAGGTGATGGGTCGAGGAGATCCATTGAGTCGAGTTGTGTTCGGAGGTGAATTGTGGAAATTCATTAAGCCGAGTTTGTCAAACCGAGGGACCTGTAGATAGACCTATTATACCACAACCGAATCATAAATCTGAAAGAGTACCGAAGATACCTAGGAGGTATGGATTCATCATAGAGGATGATGATGAGGTACACATAATAGAGGATGATGATACAATTATATACGATGAGGCTATGAGTAAAAGACACTCAGAGAAATGATAGATGGCCATGAAATTCAAAATGGACTCCATGTATGAGAACCAAGTATAGACTCTGGTGTATATGGGTCTTTAAGAGAAAGACTGGGACAAATGGCAAGGTGGAGACCTATAAAGACCAGACCTGGTTAAAAGGTTTCAAATAAAGTCAAGGAGTTGACTGTGATAAAACCTTATTACCGGGTAATGCTCAAGTCCATTTGGATTTTGCTTGTGATTGCAGCTTATTACGAAATCTGGCAAAATGGATGTGGAGACGCCCTTCCTCTATGAAGACTTGAGGAGAATGTATATATGATACAACCAGAGGAATTTGTTTCAAAGGTTGAAGCAAATCGTGTTTTAAGCTACAATGATCTTTTTATGGATTGAAGTAAGCTTCTCAAAGATGGAACATTCGTTTTGATGAGACAATCAAAAGAGTTTGATTTTATCAAAAACGAGAATGAACCTAGTGTGTACAAAAGGGTCAGTGGGAGCACTGTGACATTCCTAGTATTATATGTTGATATACTACTGATAAGAAATAACACACTAATGCTACAATCAGTAAAGATAAAATTGTCTAAACATTCCTCCATGAATGACTTGGGAGGAGCATCCTATAAATTGGGGATATAAATCTATATAGATAGATCTAAAAGGATGTTCGGCTTGACCCAAGGAACCTATATTCATTTGATGCTAAAGGCATTTAGCATGACAAACTCCAAGAGAGGTCTCATGATGATGAGCCATGGAGTGTATCTCTCTAAAATTGTCTCCAATTAAAAGAGAGATCGCATGAGTTACCATCATGTATGCAGTGAATATACAAGGCCTGATGTTGATCAGTCATATTCTGGAGAAGATCACTGTAAGACAGTGAAAAACATCTTTAAGTACCTAACCGGTATTGAGGATGTGATCATGATACATGGTAGATCTGAATTAAAACTAGAGGGCTAAACAGACTCAAGTTTTTCAGACTAACCAAGACGATAACAAATCCACTTTAGGATAAATAGTTACCTCAAAAGGTGGTGCAGTGAATTGGAAAGGTTCCAAACAACAAAGAGTTGTTGGTTTAGTGACAAAGACAAAGTATATAGCGGTAAATGAAGCTGCAAGTTAATTGTTTGGATGAAAAGTTCATTACAGAAGTAGGAATAGTTCCTAAGTCTCATCTTGGATTCAAACAAGTGTTGCGACACTTTCATTTGATTAGTGGAATCATTGAAAGAGGAAAAGTCACTATAGAGATAGTGGACTCTCGAGAACAACATTGCATATCCATCTACTAAAGCTTTATCCAACAGCAGGATGATCGTCACTTAGAGAAGAAGGGTATTAGATACCATGGCGATTGGCTTTAGTGCAAGTGGGAGATTGAAAGTAGTATGCA
The DNA here is from genome assembly GCA_034770075.1 of Aralia elata. Taxonomy (NCBI): domain Eukaryota; kingdom Viridiplantae; phylum Streptophyta; class Magnoliopsida; order Apiales; family Araliaceae; genus Aralia; species Aralia elata. The sequence continues at coordinate 44,206,120 of CM068380.1, read as the reverse complement.
CACAAGCCAATCATATTTGATATGATGTAGAATATACTTTGTAATCTTATTCGTTTATTAAAGGCATTTTACTTTATCTACATGATGCTGTTATATTGAATGTGATAAACCTATAGTTTTGAGCAATGCTTTTAGAATCATGATGGTGATCATGCTAATGAGATCTAAATTCTAGATAGCTCATAAACTAAAATCGTTCCTAATCGATGGATTACTAAAAAGGGGATTAATGAATTCGGATAGATTAGTACATACGTTGCTTGCTCTTATGAAGAGGATGATTGATCTCATAATCATTTGTGTGAAGACACTAAAGCAAGTATGTAGGTGTTTATTAGAGAATAAGTTCACTGAACGTGGCTCGCTAAGGAATACCTAATGGAGTTTTACTCGCCTGTCAATAGGAATTCCTCTAGTGATAGTAGTACAAGTGATCCTTGGACTTGAGATCATCATAGTATCTTGTGTATGATAAGTTATACTTTGACATGTCCCTTAAGACCTTTAGGGTATATCAAAGGGTATGATTGGGTATAATAAGTTATACATGGAGATAGGTGAATGATCAACAAAGAATCTACCACTTCTAGTAAAAGGAGAGAATGTCCTATGTGATTCGATAAATGATGACTCAGAAGTCTTTGGCCAAAGCAGAATGAAATTAGAAATGAGTTTCTAATTTGCATTATCAGAGTTGTTCATTGGAGAATCGAAATACATATAATTAAATAAAATAAGACTTGACAGTAATTCCATGTTTTATATTTAATTGGGACATTGTATGGTAGAAGGATTGAATTGTACGATAACTATTCACTGAAAGGTTCTTTTGTGATTAATGTTAAAATCTATATTATCTGGAAAGTCATTGATCGCTAAGGGGCTTACCCTTATTGTAGAATAAATATTATTTATTTAAATAAATTAAATAGTTTAATTTATTTATTTAAATAAGATTAGAATTGTTCTAATTGATTTATTCACAACTGGTTTAATATGGAGAACCTAAAGGGTCACACTGCAAAAGAAAAATATTTGTTTAAGAAGTAAATGGTTTAATTGTAATAATAAGTTAAGTGTATTTAATTTAATCTATGGAGATAGAATAAATTAAATAGCTTAATATTTATTATTTAATATTTTAAAAATATTAAATATAAATTAATAAGAAGAGTCTTATTATTATTATTATTATTACCATTACTATTATTTAAATCCTAATAGGGATTGATAATTAATTAATAGAAGTACTCTCTCATGCATTCCTAATTGGATTAGGAGTATAATTAATTAAAAGAGTTTAATTAAAATAAAAACTCTAATCCTAAATAGTTTAGGAGGGTTCCCTATATCTATAAATAAGAGGAGTCTTATCATGATTTAGGGTTAGACAGTTACACACTCATCCATAAGAATTGGAGAGAGAGAGAGTACTTATAATTTCTATAGAGATAGAAACTAGGGTTTTGCCAACACCTATCTTCTTGAACAACTATTATTCCTTGGTGGATCACCTCTAGAGGCCAAACACTTGGGTGGCTAACGTTGATCAAAGGAAGAAATTTAATCGGTGGAATTCAAGGAGAACGCGAAAGAATTGGAGGTGAACTTGTACCTGAGGAAGCTTTGATTCACGAGGGTATAATTCTATATCTCTATCTCTTTCGTTTAATTGATAATTGATCACAAGGATGATCATGGTGATGGTTTGTGTGAAAAACTTTAAAATCCGTTTTATTCCGCTTCCACACTATTTAGGTAATTTGATTGCATGTTCGCGCTATATACAAACCTAACATTCATTCCTCGATCTGATTAAAAAATCTTAATACTTTGTCAATTTGTTTCACTTCTGAATTCTTTGAACCTTTCAAATGATTCAGACTTATATTTCTTCAAATACACATATTCAACTCTTTGAATGATCATCTTCTTTTCTTTTAATAGTTTGTTTAATTTGCAAAATTATTTTTCATGTTAGTCAAGTTTACAAAGTCCATCAAGTAATCTTCCAGTTTCAAGCAAAACATTATCATTATAATAGAACAACAATTGTTCTTAAATATAATACCAGAACCTTCTTTGTCCCACAACGAAAGTAATAATATTTCTAAAGAGAATTGGAACATAATAATAACTTATTAACTTAATAGACTTGCCTATAGGTAACGCTAAACTATAAGTTCCTACGGCTAATGTAGCAACCATTGCTCCATTCTCCACACGTAAGATTACTTACTCTTTGTTTAGCTTTCTACTTTTGCTTAGTCTCTGCATTGGATTGCATACGTGAGAACTATAGCCGGTATCCAATACCTAAGTACAACCTTGACTTACAGAAATATTTATTTCAATCATGAACAAACCTATATTTGTAACCAAAGCTTCACTAAGCTTCTTATGGTTAACCTCTGTAAGATGCTCCTTACAGTTTTATTTTCAATGTCCAGGCTTATTGCAGTGGAAGCAAACTCTTTTGCTATCTGCATCAGTTTTTGTTCTTAGTGTCCTTAGTTATTTCCTTTCTTTATACCTTCTTTGAATTGTTCTTCTTTTCAGAAGATCCTTTGGCCCGCTTCCTTTTCTTGGAAGAATTATATACAAGTAAGAATTGGTCTTTCTTGGTTGGAAAGTGACTCTTTGCAGTTTTTCACATGTTAAGCAACTCAGGCAGGCTGACATCTAGCTTGTTCATGTGAAAATTCACAACAAATTGTGAGAAAGAGTCCTAAAGTGATTGCAAGATCAAATCTTGGATTATCTCTCCATCCATTACAAAACCCAGTTATCCCAATTATTCAATCAAATTGATCATTTTTTAGGACATTTGTCTATACTGTAGTGCCATCGGTTATTCTAGATTGGAAGAGCTTCTTAAATATCTAATATCTAGCAGTCCTACTTTCCTCACCATTCAGCTCCTTGAAGGTGCAGGAGCACAGTAGGAGCATCCATAGTTTCATGCTGACGCTGAAGCTCGTTACTCATGGATGCGAGCATGATGCATTGAGCCAACTGTGCATCATCTTGCCACTTTCTAAAAGTAGCAATCTCTTCTTCAGAGGCATTGTCTGCAACCATTGCAGGGATAGGCATATTAAGGACTATTTATACTAGTAACAAGGAAACCCTAATTCCTATAAGGAATTGAACTACTAAATAGAAACCAAATTGTAATCAAATCTTAATTAACAAGCTTCCTAATTACATTAGAATTTAAAAGATATGAAAATCCTAAAAATTTGGTTAAAAACGCGTAAAAAACGCCTATCTCAGAATCCGAGCTGCGTCCATAGCGCAGAGGCACTGCATTATAGCGCAGGGGTGCTGGGGATACAAAAAACCAGCGCAGAGGCGCTACGTTATAGCACAGAGGCGTTGTGCATACAGAGAGTCAGCGAAGAGGCGCTGCATTCTATCGCAGAGGCGCAATCCTGGGTTCTATCCTGGGCACGCGCTATGCACGACGTGCTTTTCGGCATACTGATTCTTGACATGGGCCTCGCTGACATAACTTGCACCAAGTTAACAATCTTAAAACTTTCTCCCGTAGCAAACACCTTCGCATCATTTTCACTCCAGACTGCTTGAATTAAATTATTAAGTCCCTCCTTGAATCTCTTAGCTCGCACTCTCATCACTGGACCAACAGGAACTTGCACCGGATCCGCTCCATGGTTCCCATCCATTCCCGGGCTAGGCATGTCTTCATCATTCCTCTCCTCTTGAAAAGGATTTGCCCTCAAATCATCACCTGCACCAAACGGACTAAGGTCAAAAACATTAAAGGTTGCACTAACGTTATACTCACCTGATAAATGCAGTTTGTAGGCATTATCATTAATGAGCTCGAGAACTTGAAATGGACCATCTTTTCTCGGAAGAAATTTCGATCGACTTTGAGCTGGAAACATTTCCTTCCACATATAAAGCCAATCCTAATCTCCCGGCTCAAAGATTACTTGACGACGCCCTTTGTTGGCATGCTTGATGTATTGTTCCATCGTCCTCCTCTCAATGTTGAGCCTCTTTTTCTCATATATCTGCCTAACAAATTCAGCTTTCTTCTTTCTATCCATGTTAGTATACTCAGAAATAGGTAATGGAGATAAATCCAATAGTGTTAAAGGATTAAAACCATACACAATCTCAAATGGAGAAAAATTAGTAGCAGAATGAACTGAACGATTATAAGTAAACTCAACATGTGGTAAACAACTTCCCAAAATTTGATGTTCTTTTTAATGATAGCCCTTAACAATGTAGACAAAGTTCTATTAACCACCTCGGTTTGACCATCCGTTTGTAGATGACAAGTAGTAGAAAATAGTAATTTAGTACCTAGCTTACACCACAAAGTCTTCCAAAAATAACTCAAGAACTTAGTATCCCTATCAGAAACAATAGTTTTAGGCATACCATGCAAACGCACAATTTCTCTAAAGAATAAATCAGCAATATGGGAAGCATCATCAGTTTTGTGACATGGAATAAAATGTGCCATTTTAGAAAACCTATCAACGACCACAAATATTGAATCATTACCATGCTTAGACCTACGTAATCCCAACACAAAGTCTATAGATATATCAATCCCAGGCTCACTAGGTATAGGTAACGGCGTATACAATCCATGGGGTTGAACACGAGATTTAGATTGACGACAAGTAATGCACTTATCACAAATGCGTTCTACATCCCGTTTCATATGTGGCCAATAAATATCTTCATGCAAAACAGCCAATGTTTTATCCATACCAAAATGTCCCATAAAACCACCCCCATATGATTCTTTTAACAACAACTCACGCAAAGAACACGTAGGTATGCAAAGTCTATTTTCACGAAATAAAAACCCATCAATTTTAAAATACTTACCCACCGCATTCTTTTCACAAGACTTATACTCTTCACAAAAATCATGGTCTAAAGCATATAATTCCTTAATTTGTTCAAAACCAAGTAATTTTGCATTAAGAGTAGACAATAACACATACCTCCGAGAAAGAGCATCTACAACGACATTCTCTTTACTTTGCTTGTACCGAATAACATATGGAAATATCTCGATGAACTCCATCCTTCGTGCATATCTCTTATTCAATTTGTGTTAACCCTTCAAGTACTTCAACGACTTGTGATCGGTGTTAATCACAAACTCTTTAGGCCAAAGGTAGTGTTTCCATGTTTCCAACGCTCAGACTAATGCATACAACTCTTTGTCATAAATAGGATAGTTTAGAGTTGCCCCACTTAATTTCTCACTAAAGTACACCACTGGTTTCCCTTTCTGCATCAACACAACTCCAATCCCTAAACCTGAAGCATCACATTCAATCTCAAAAATTTTAGCAAAGTTAGGTAAAACAGGTAAAGGAGCGTTAGTCAATTTATCTTTAATCAAATTAAATGCCTTTTTCCTGTTCATCACCCTACTTAAAGCCCACACTCTTTTTGATAATTTCCGTTAATGGTGTTGTGATGTCGCTAAAGTTCCGTACGAAGCGTCGGTAGAAACTCGCGAGTCCATGAAAACTACAAACTTGACTCATATTTGTAGGACTCGGCTATTTCCGGATAACATGTATCTTCTCTTCATACACTTGTACTCCCTATGAACTAACAACAAATCTAAGGAACACCATTTGTTGTTTCCCAGAGGCACTTAGAAATCTAAAAGGGGGGTTGAATAGATTCTCTTTCAAAAAGTACTTGTTAAGATTATTACCAAAATATTTGTTAATCAGATTCAGATTAAACACAATAGAATATGTTTTTGGAAAGTCCCCTTGTAGAGTAGTTAGAACTCAGTTCTGGATTTTAAATTGATTCTAAGCCACACAAACAGAATAAAATGATATGCAGAAATATAAAACAAGATAGTAAATGACACAGATAAATCTTTAATTAGTTTGGAGACTGAATAACTCCTATTCCACTTTTCTACTTCAACAAGTAGGAAATCCACTAAGAGTTCAATCACTTTGATCAGGACACTTTAACATCTTCAAGCTTCGATTTGGTTTTAAAAAATCTTTATCGTTTTGTTTAAAAATCGTTTTTTGGTGATAAATAGTAAAATCAAGTGGATATTTACTCACTCTGACAAGGACACTTTTGCCCTCTTTAAGCCTAGCAGACTTGGAATAACTCAGTACACTTATTACTCTTCAAGCCCTATAGACTTGGAATCTCTGTGGTCACCGGGATTAGAACGAACAGTTGTAGAATGTTGTTGAGAGGTGCTGCTAAGTTAGCGTTATGCTTTTCTTCTTAAGTATTTAGCAGCTTGAACTAGATGTTCAAATCGTAGAGTATGTTCTTTTAGCTTTTGCAGAGTATATGCTTTTTGATCGTTGTTCGTCACTCTTTAAATCTGAATCTCTGATGACTTTTATAGTCTGGCTGATGTTCTTCCCGTTGCAAGGTTCCCATTACTGCATTTAATGCTTTAGATATTCTAAGATTCTTGATGTTGACATTTTGAGTTTAAGTGTTAGCTTTCCTTTGTTTAGCCTGTCATATTAGCCTGCAACTTCACCTACCACCTTGACATGTCACTTTCAGCAAACTAGCTGTTAGATACATCTACTGATCTTCGATTTCAGCCAAGGATATTTGGTGGTTTCATCGGAACCTTCAATCTGTAATGCTCCCATGTCAGTCTTCTTAAGACTTGATTCAACTCTACGATCATGGTAGTTCGTAGTGTCTGTTCTACGATCTGAAGATAGCTTTGCGTTAAGACTTGAACTCTACGAATAAGTTCTACTTTTAGCTCTACGAAGATCATTATGATTCCAAAACTAATTTTACGATTTATTTTTCTGTTAAACGATCTTTGAGTTGCTTTACATTTTGACTTTTACTTTGCGAATCTCTAAAGCACTCTACGTTCAGTCTTGCTTGGCGAGCTTTACTTAGCTTTACAATCAGTTTACTTTATAATAGATGCAAAAGCTCTGCGATCTGTCTAATGCATTACTATCATAAGTTGACTCTACGATTCATCTTGACATTACGAACTGGCAGAGTAACTTTACACTCAACTTGAGCCTATATGTTATTCATTAGATCAACATAATGAGATCAACCTAACAAGTTTGATCTTATTATTCTAAGTCCTTGTATATTAGATCAACAAATCATTATTAAGGACTTTACACATATTCATTAATAGCTTTCATCATCAAATCAAGTCATACTAATTGTGCAGATTCTAACAATCTCCCCCTATTTGATGATGACAAAATCAACATTATCATAACATACATTAATTCTATAATGTATTTGCTTGGAATATAAACATGACTAAAGATACAATAAGCCACTGTATTGCTAGAGCAAAACAATGAATTTATTGAAGAATAATAGTTTGTAGATGATATGAAAATTTTACAAACTTTTCTACCTTTTACTCCTCTTTTTTTGACAGCCATTTCTTTTCAAATTCTACTCTGCGATCACGTCTTTCCTTGTCCTCAACAATTTTTCTTATAATTTCTTCAGCAGAGTCTCTAGGACCAAGATTTGGCATGTTTATTCTCTCTTCCCTGACGACATGAATTCCTTGAAGATTTCTGTGAAGATATATAGGATCACTTGAGGGAACTCGAAAGCCAGTAGAGGAAACTCTACTCGACGATTCTAGTCGTGAAGAGGAGTGGCCATGATGAATCGGAATTGCTACTGCTGGAGGTGGAGAGCTAAAGATCGGAGGATTTGTGGATGCCTACGTTTGATCCTTTTTTCTTTTCTCCCCGTGAGATTGTGACTTCTCCAACTACTTCTGTTTTCCCTTCTCCCCCTGTCTTGACTTCTCCCCTTTTTTGTTATCATGGACCTTGGAGAGATACTGGACTGAATCTATTAGTTCTTGGATCTGGGGAGGGGAGTTCAAGGTAATGTCATCACGAATTTCGCGTTGGCGAGCAGCAACATTTTCATTCTGCTGAGTAACTAAAGTTGTTGTGCTGGCAGCATACATTTTCATCTCATTTTTAAAAACAGACAATCCATTAGTGAGCTCAAAGACCTTAGTGGTCAGAGAATTGATGGACTGCTCATTCTGTTTCTAAAGGGTGAGCACAACCTTCTTTTATTCATCAGAACTTGGAGAAAGATTTTATCTCGGTCGTGAAGACGACCAGACATATCCTTGAACATAGACTTTAGTTACTTCTATAGTTCTCTTCCCAAGTCACCAGGTAGGTGACCAGCCGCGGTAGTGATGCCATCCATTCGGTGACATAGCTCAGTCGAATTTTGCTCGAGCTTGTCCTCAATTTCGCGAGACATATGAGAAGTCAGCCCAGTCAGCTGCTGAGTGGTTGGGATAATAGCCAAATGTTCCAGAATTTGATTGAGAGGGGGCTTAGAGTTTTCTTTATTGCCTTGAGTTAATTTAATAATGCAAGAGGTAGATCAAAAAATTCTTTCTTGGAGGAGGAAGGAATAGACGGAGTGGATTCTTATTTTGGGGGTGGAGGTGGTGAATGTACAGGTGAAGCTTTGGGAGAAATAAGAATAAATGCTTTGGATTTATCAAACTTAGCGTTGTGAGGTTTTTCTTCTAGAGAGGAAAATGGAGAGGAGGAGGTTGAGTGAACTGGGCATTGATTAGGTGTGACTAGTAAGGAAGTTAGTTGAATGGGAAAGGGAGAATCTATACGAGTGTTTATAGGTTGATGTTCAGGAGAGGTGGTATTATGTACATCAATCGTAGGGTTTTGAGACTCTACGATCGGGGACTTGGGTGGTTTATCATTAGTGGTAAAGTGTGAAAGCTCTACGACTGGAGAGGCATGTTTATTTTCAGGGTCAGTGGAGTGTTGAGACTCGACGACCAGAAGATTCGGATTATTGACATCAATCGCACGGTTTTGGGACTCTACGATTGGAGACTCGACGACTAGAACAATAGAAGCATTTACAACATTCTCAGCACTTGAATAATAGACTCTTCAATGCATTTGTCCTAATTATATGAAGGAAAAATATAACTTAGAAATGAAGGGGGTACAACATGTACCTTTTGAGACATAGGGGAATGATCGTAGGGCTCAAAGCATAGCAGCTTGGTGGCATACTTGTGAACTCTTGGAAAATTTTGAGCCACTAACTTTAGATTGGGGTATGTGGAGTAACTTCATCTGATAAAGCTTCGGTCTCTCAAACTTATAGCCTTTAGGAGTGGCAGAAGTGGCAAAAAAATATAACATTTAATCACTGTCAAGATCAGGATCGTAGAGAGTGGTACTACGTTCCATCTCCAGGTTAAAGAAATTACTGACGAGCTCATCTGCACTCATTGAGACTAGCCTCATTTGTCCTTCTCCAGATCCTATCCATTTATCAAGTAAGGTGACGTTAGGATCTTCATAACCTTTAAGTACCATACGCCTCTGGATCCCTTGAGATGTGGAAGGAATGGAAGGAGGAGGAACTAGATACTCAATAGGTTGTTCCCCCTTAGAACTTGGATCCTCTGGCTTTACGATTGAAGGGTCAAAGCCTTTATTAATATCTCCTACAACTTTCTGTATAGCATGAGTTAATTATAGAGAGTCATCAGATGAATGAATCGATCATTGAACATCTTCTTGCCTGAATTTGGTCCTCATCTCTTTTCTTTTTCTTTTCTCTTCTCTCTTCTTCTTCTTATTTTCTTCCTTTCTCTTCTTTCTTTCCTCTTCCTTCTTTTCAGCTCTCCTCTGCCTTCTACCTTCCTTTTCCACCATCTGGCTCAATTTCTTCTTCTTTTTCTTATCTTTTGGCTTTGGACATGACTCTTCCATTATTTGATCATGTTGGGGCTCTAGCTTATCATTCGTCATAGCCACTTCTTTGATGTCAGTATGGGACACTGGCTTATCTTCCGTCATAACCAGTTCTTCATTTCCTTCTTTTGGCTCTGGCTGATCAACTGTCACAGCCAATTCTTCATTACTTTGAGGCTCAAGTGTGACATCTTTCATAACTACCATCAGCATATCTATGCTTAGGCGTTAAGGCCATCTCTGCCATTGTTTGATTGTCATCTTGTGGCTCAGGTATAGATACCTTCACAACTGAATCTTTATCTCGATTTGTTTCAAAGGAAGACCTGCTTTTCCCTTGATTCTTCCTTGTGAGTTCAGGTACCTCTTCATTTTCCTCTTCTTCTTCTTCTTCTTCAAGCTCTACAATCGGAGTAGATATGGATTCTCCTGCTTGTTCTTTAAGTTGAACAGGGGCCTTCCTCCATCAAGGGATTCTCTTCTTCTTTAGAACCATTTTTGATATAGGAGTGTTGACATCATTTTATTTATTTTCCTTCTTCTCAGAATTTGTGGAACGTTTTTGAGAATCCTTGGAGATCATCATTGCTTCCTTTCCAGTCTTCTTCTTTTGAGCTGGTTGGTCTGTCGTAGAGTCTGGAGTTCTACAAACTTCAGGAGCGACTGACCCTTGAGACACTTCTTCTTCGATTGTTTCTACTTTTCTCTTGCCCTTGGCCTTAATGGGTTTATGTACCTCACTGATGGTGCATTCACTGCCACCTTCAGATTATTTTAATCTCAGATTCTCTAGTGGATTTCTCTTCTAATTATCATACAGTTTGGGGGTAATCTTCTTGTTAGCACTCAAAGTTTCCCCTTCGCCATCAGTAATTTTCTCTTTTAATCTTTTTCTCAGAATGTTGCTAATAATCCTCCCATGAAACATCTTGGGGGCAGGGTTACCCAGAGCGGTCTTCTTGTTATAATCTTCAATCCACTTGGCCAGCCAATTTATGAAAATGGCGCCAAAGTTTATCTTCTTCTTCTGGACAATGGTTGTCATGAACTTCAACTGTAGTTCACTTACCGAATCATGAACAGTGTCTTTATAGATGATATACTTACCCACAATCTCAGCAAGGAATTCATATTCTTAAGGGAACTCCTTTTTCTTAAGTCCCTTGAGTTGAGAGTTCTTTTTAGGCCCAATGATCTTCATTCCTTCTTTCATATCTACTTCATTAAGAGAGGTGAGTCCTTGACTGAGAAAGCCTAAGCAGTGATTGATTTCTGAAGCTCCCATCTGAAGAGTTGTGCCATTTATTTTGGTAACTAGGGTTCCATCATCATAGGTGGCATTTAGATAGAACTCCTTTATCATCTCAGTGTAGATTCTAGTGTTAGATTCCAGACTTTCAAAGAATCCAGCATCTTGAACCAGCTTTAAAATTTTTCTGAACTTTTGCTCAGCTTCACCGAATCTGTCGAAGCAGAGTTAGATACCAGTGTGTTATTCCCCAGAGGCACAATAAAGATATAGAAGGGGGGTTGAATAGATCTTTATAATTCTTTCATTTATTAAAGAAGTACTACCAAGTAGATCATTTAATTTTGATTGAACTTGCACAGCGGAATATTAGTTTGAAAACTCCCCATAAAGATTTGTTGAGATCTCAGTTCTGAGTTTAGTTTATGTTTGAAATTAACCATTCCTCACATGTAATTAAATAAATGATAGAATGTAAAAGACATAAAGTAAATGACACGAGGGATTTTTAAGTGGTTCAGAGACTGAATAACTCTTAGTCCACTCTTCTACTCCACGAGTAGGAATTCCACTTAAGGATTCAATCACCAAGACCAGGACACACTACCCTTATCAAACCCAGCAGACTTGGATATTTAGCCCCTAGGACAAGGATCCACCGACCCTAATTTGGTCACTTAAGACCGGGATCCACCGACCCCAATTCCTGTTTGTTGATGCTTGTTGGAGGTGCTGCTAAGTTAGCGTTGAAGCTTTTCATCTTGTGAGAACTTAGCAGCTCTATCTTGATCTTCTTTTGATGCTTGTTGAACTCTGTTGTTGAAGCTCAGTCTCTTCTGATTATCAGCAACTTCACTTGATCAATGTTGATGTGCAGTTAAGCTGTTCAATTTAGCTCTGCGTCTTTCTGTGCTTAGTAGCTTTGAACACTTGTCGTGTCGTAGACCTCTGCTCTACGTATTCATCTGTTTGGCTCTGAGTGTTCTTAGAAAAACATAGAGTGGTGCTTGATATTAGCCTTCTGATCTCCCACTCCTACATCGCCAACATCAACTGCATGGCTTCTTCATATATTTACCTTCAATTTAACCATGTCCTCCATCTTCTTGGCTCTTCGGCTCTGGCTCCTCGGCTCTTTGGCTCTTCTACCTTCTAGCACATTGTTGGTGTTCTTGGTATTACAATTATAGCTCATTTTTCTCTTGGTGAATCGTAGAGTGTGCTCTTGTATAATCTTGCACTCTACGATTTCAACGTTCACCCACCAGTTTACCAACATCAGTTAATTTGAGTTGTTGTTGAGCATTACATTAAGGCTTGACTTCTACAGATACTCAACAACTTCTCATAATCTTCTGATGTGCTATCAAGTTGACATTCAATTTCCTTATTTTTGTACTTGATAGCCTTGAACATTTTTCCAATCGTAGAGAGAAACTTACTCTACGTTTTCTCTCGTTCAGCTCTTTGCTCATCTTTAATGATGATCCTTTGTGTATAGAACGTTCAATGCCCATCATCTCTTTAAGTTTTAAATGATATTCCTTTTATAGTCCTTTTGAAATCTTCCCGTTATAACGTATCCATTGGAGCATTTAATGTATAGATACTTTGATATCTCTGATGTTGACTTTCTGGAGTTGTTATATCAGTGTACTTTTCAGCTTAAGATTTGTCACATCAAGTTTTAGCTTTACCTATTTCCTTGACAGGTCGCTTTCGGCGAACTAGCTAATAGACACATCTTTGATTTCTACCAATGATATATTCTTTGATACCTTGGGATATTCTATTTGCAAGGTTCCATTGTCAGTCCTCTTGTCAGACCTGATTTGACTCTACGATCTATTGTTTTAAGAATCGTAGAGTTGTGCTCTACGTTCTGGTCAACTTTCTATTCTTCAGTCTATTGATAGTAGAGTTATGGAAATCGTAGACTTCTGATCAGTAACTGTTCTACGATTATGACTTTGACTTCTAATCTACTATCTGATCGTTCTTCCAGCTGCTCTATGGTTCTCGTCTGTTGATTTAGCAATCTCGTTTTCACTGAACGATCCTTGAGTTTCTTCAACGATTGTTTGAACACTCTTCATTTAGTCTTTGTAAATCTTTATTTACTCTATGAGTTAAGCTTTTGTTTGGCTACGTCCTTGTTATCTCATTTTTCACTTTACAATTCTGAGGATAATTAAACGATCTTTGTTGTGATTCCTCCTTTAGCTCTGAGATCATAGTGCAGCTCTGCTTTTTTTTTTTCATTTTGAACTTTTTGCTTTAGAATGGAGTGAAATTTACGATTCCTTGATCACTTTACGAAATGATCTTTGTTTTGCGAAGTGGCCTCTACGTCTTGTGTAACGGCTTTACGATCCTTCTAATGCTTTACGGTCATTTAACTGATAAGTTAACTTTGCGATCCATCTTGACATTATGAACTGGTAGAGTGACTTTACACTTAACTTGAACCTATTAACTATACATCAGATTAACTCAATGAGATCAACCTAACAAGCTTGATCTTTCTAGTCTAAATCCTTGTACATATGTTTCTTTGAAGGATTTACAAAATTTGCTATACACATATACATTGATGATTTTTTCTCTGAATACTTAGATTACTTTGCTTACAATATTTACATTACAAATATACAAAGTAATTCTACGATAAGATTAACCTAATATCCTCGATCATTATACTCTAAGTCCTTGTATACGTTTTCTTATATAAGGACTTTACAAGATTCAAAACCAAAAGATCTTTAATCATTTCATCAATTAGATATCATCAAACTATTCATTTCACACTATACAGTAATGCATCAGTTTACTAACAAGTCACATTTAACACATACACATATGATTATGAAAGCACGCAATCAGATAGTTCACATAAATCGATATAATCACATAGAGACATAAGCAATTAGATAATCAAGCACATAAGCACCTAGTCACATTAATACATAAACACATAATTACATAGATAATTAATCACATAAGCACGTAGACATAATTTCATTTAAATAATCAAGATAGTCATCATCAAATCAAACAACCTTCAACACCGTGATAATTTGATAATTTGCCATTTGGTTGGATTTGAGCTGAAAAATTACAGAAGTATTTAAGTCCTCAAGTGATTTGAGAAGATAGGGTTCGAATAGTTTTTAAAGATTTTAAAACTTAGAACACAGATAATAGAAGTGCGCACAGGAGACAGAGGGAAAATTTGAAATGATTTTATATTACTTCCCTCTTATTTTGCTGAGTGGGAGACGTGGCATAATGTAATTGGTTGCACGTCGCTTCTATTCTGCATTTTTACAATTGCACAACAGTAACTTTTTGTGTTCAACTCGCTTTACTTGATCGTGAGAGGTACACGCCTTAAAATAAACCGCCTTAGATATGTTTGTCGTAGAGTAACTTTCGAACAGTTATTAAATCTACAATCATATCCTTTTTACTCAGTGATCTTATCTGGACAATTTATAATATGCGAACTTCCTTTCAGCTTTACAAACTTCTTTTCATTCTACGGTCGTTAAGCAGCTTTACGATCGTATGAAATTATTAAACAACTCTATATTCCTTTCCTGCACTTGTTAGTACACTTTCAAACCATAATACTAAGGATTTAAGTTAAGCATAGCTAACTCACTTAACAATTTATTAAACCTACATTCGTCTAATGGTTTAGTAAACATATCTGCTAGCTGATTTTCAATTGGAATGAAATGCAAAGATATATTCTTATTTTGCACATTATCTATAATAAAGTGATATCTGATATCTATATGTTTAGTCCTGGAGTGCATGACAGGATTATGAATAATTGAGATAGCACTAGTATTATCATAAAAAATAGGAATAGACTTAAATTTAAACCCATAGTCAGCTAGCTGGTTCTTTATCCATAGGATTTGAGCACAGTAGCTACTAGCAGCAATATATTTAGCTTTTGCAGTAGAAGTTGAAACTAAGTTTTATTTCTTGTTGAACCATGAAAAAAGTCTGTTGCCTAAGAATTGACAAGTTCCATTAGTGCTTTTCCTGTCAATTTTGTATCCTACAAAATCTGCATTTGAATATCCCATTAGATCAAAGGGAGACTCCTTTGGATACCACAGTCCCAAATATGGAGTATCCTTGAGGTATCTGAAAATCCTTTTTACAGCTGTTAGATAAGATTCCTTAGGATTATCTTGGAATCTAGCACAAATATAAGTAGAGAATATAATATCTGACCTACTCGCAGTTAAATATAGGAGAGACCCAATCATACCTCTGTATTGAGTAATCTTAATACTCTTATAATTCTCATCTTTGTCAAATTTAGTTGTAGAAACCATAGGAGTTTTCATGGGAGTAGCTGATTCCATGTCATACTTCTTAAGTAGATCCTTGATATACTTGGCTTGATTGATAAAGATTCCTTCCTCAGTCTGTTTCACTTGGATTCTAAGAAAATAGTTCAGCTCACCTATCATACGCATTTCGAACTTGTTCTGCATTAGCTTGGCAAATCTCTCACACAATTTTTCGTCAATAGAACCAAAAATAATATCATCTACATAGATTTGTACTAACAGTATTTTATCTTTGTGCTTCCTAAGAAACAGAGTTGTGTCTACCCTACCTCTAGTGAATCCATTTTCAATAAGATAGTTAGTGAGAGTTTCATACCATGCTCTAAGTGCTTGCTTTAGACCGTAAAGAGCTTTGTCTAATTTATAAACATAATTAGAATGAGTTGAATTGACAAAACCTGGAGGTTGTTCAACATAAACTTCTTCTTGAAGTTCACCATTCAGGAAGGCACTCTTGACATCCATTTGGAAAATTTTGAACTTCATCTGGGCTGCATAGGTTAGGAACATCCTGATAGCTTCTAATCTAGCAATAGGTGCAAAGGTTTCGTCATAGTCAATTCCTTCTTCCTATGAGTAGCCTTTAGTAACTAATCTTGCCTTGTTGCTTGTGATCACCCCAGCTTCATCCATTTTATTCCTGAAGACCCATTTGGTGCCAACAACTGGATAATCTTTTGGTCTAGGAACCAGTCTCACACTTCACTTCTTTTAAACTGATTTAGTTCTTCTTGTATAGCTTCAATCCAGCTTAGTCTTCTAATGCCTCTTTTATCTTCTTGGGCTCTGTCTGAGATAGAAAACTGAGGTAAAAGCATTCATTTTGTGTGGCTGACCTTGTTCTGACCCTAGCATTTAGGTCTCCAATAATTAGATTCTTAGTGTCATCTCTTGCTTATTTACTTCTAGATGGAACATATGTGTCGACGCCGGGTTTCACTTCGTGTGTCCTTTTTGGTCTTTTCCAATTTTAGCCTCTTGATTAAATGATTTTTGGAAGAGGTCGGCATTAATGTCGACGGGGTTTTGAAAGATCGTTTTTTTTTTATGATGAGCCAATTAATCAGAGTCGCCAGTTGGTATATTTAAAATGGATGTACCAACTCATCCGAGTTTTCGTTTTTTATAAATCGCTGGCTCATATGTGACTCCGAATTAATTGGTCTGCGAACCGAGATTCATAGAGTTCGGGGGCTTGCTTAAGCGAGGGGAAGGTGTTAGGCACCCCCCGACTTCCGTGAAACACGGTTACCGCGATCTTGATGCTGTCCTATCCTTTAATTCATGAAATGTGTGTGTATGCGAGCGTGTGTGTGTGTGTACTTATATGAATGTTGTGGTGAGTTGAAACATTTGGCTTTTATGAAAAATCGTGTTTTATTTCGGGAATGTTTTAGAATGTCGTTTCCATTAATACGAGAGAGCTCCTTTGTTCGTGCGAAAGGTTGGATTTTATTTGTCAAAAGCTATGAGATTTTATTAGGCGTTTGTTTTGGCAAAACAAGAATCTTTTAAACCTTTGTCAAAATAGAAATCGAAATCTATACATTGCTTTCATAAAATGATGTGCAATTTCTAGGATATCTTTAACCCTATGCACAAAGGTCTAATAAAACATTTCGTTCATTCATAAAAGCCATTTTTGGTGATGGTTGAAAATGATTTCCTTTGGCCTTCTCGTTTAATAGAAATCGACATTTATTAACACTTTCGATTTTAACCTCGTGATTCTAATAACCTAGTTTGTTTGATTTTAATAAAAAAAACCTTCATCGTTTAATCCTTGAAATCATTTTTGTGTCACAAAATCTAATCAAGCATAAACACGCGTCGGGGCTATTCATGGGCATGTAAGCCATCAAAACATCCCCGAACGCCAACAATCACATGTTCCACTACTACGGGGCCTTAAACCCGATTCTCGCCTTGGCGTCGTTTTAAGGCCCGATGATTACATGTTACAGAAAACGAGCACCTTGAATCTATTACATACATCAAAAAGTCCATCATCGGATTTGGACCACGGGGTCGCATTCCTAGGCTCACACGAGGTTACTACATGCCCACAAAATGCATACTACCTGACTAACCAACCCGGATTTATCTAACACACAATGATATCCGAAAATGACAATCTAAATCAATTACACCCAATGAATCACCATAAACAAGCTAGAAATTTCATCAATTGGATATCCTCGGGTTATTAGGAAGAATTTTGTTCCGATGGAACCCTCACTAATAATCCCTAATCCATGATTGTTCAACAAGATACATGAAAATTACATCTAATTTAACCAATCAATATGATATAAATGGCTAGAACAAATAGGAATTTTCACCTTGCAATTGATCTCAAAGGGATGTGAACTTGTGTATTTGAATAGGATAAGGAGTGTATTTGATACAATCAAAATCAAAAGAATTAAATTCTCTCTTTTCTTCCTAATTGATTACAAAATTTCTCTCTTTTTTCTCTCTATTTCCGTGCTTCTTGTTGCTGAATCCTCCCTTCTTCCCAATTTTCTGAACTCCCTGTATGCTGCACGAAACTGGGCTGAAATAGGCTGGCCAAAGCCAGCCGCAGATTGATCTGCGGCTGGCCGACAGGGTTATCACAGATGGCCTTTTGGGACATTCTGGGTCCTTATTATCTTTTCAGGTGCCAGCGGGCTTTGTGGATGGTATTCTCAGATATTGGGCGCCTGTCCGTCAGGTGTTCAGGTTAGGGACGGTAGAGCTGACCCCCACCCTCGAGGAGTATGCTCGTTTCACCGGCTTGCCTTTGGATAGACCTTGTGCCAGGGTTACAGTTGGTTCCATGCGCCGACAATTCTTGACTTTCACTGGTTTGCGGAGGGCTGTCTTGTTACCGGTGATCACATCCGACCATATGGTTCCCCTTCAGTTCTTGATTGACCGATTTGGCTCACCTGACAGTTTTCGTCTTTTCCTCGGTGATTTTTCCGTGTCCGAGGAGCGCTGGGACGCCTTGAGAGGGGATGTTCTGATGGCCTGTGTCGTCTCAGTTTTGTACTTGCCCGCAGGACCTGATCAGTTGGACATGCGGGTTGTAGCGACCGTTCGAGCTCTTCAGGAGGATCACACCATTCTTCCCATGGTATTGGCGGATACCTACATGTCAGCCTCATATTGCCAATCCTTCCGCGACCGAGTATTCAGAGGGAGCTCGATTTGTTGTACGTGTGGTTCATGAGTCATCTCAGTCCCATCGGCCACTTCCGTCGCCAAGGGTTTTGCTTTAGCCACGACATAACCACGCATTTTTCATTTCGTCCCGTGAGCTGTACTGATGTGGCCTCCTGGACATCATTCTTGTCGGTCATTGAGGATCCTTTTCATCTATTGGTCTACTCGGGCTATTGCTCCTTTATGAGCTTCTTGACTCATGTGCCTGACCTGGACTTCATCTCCATTACTGGCTTGAGGGGCGTGACGACTAATCATCCCCTGGCGGTTATGGGGCAGTTTGATCAGACACAGGATTTATACCCTTTCGCGGGTGCAGCCGCCTATCGATTCCTTATATCATCCCAGACAGAGAGGGAACTATTGCGGGTATACGACCTTTGGTCTCACAGGATCTCCGCCGAATATAGTAAGAGCCGTCACATCCAGACTTGGATCCGGCCGGTTTGAGTCAGACTGGGGCCTTTGATGACTCTGGAGTGATTTTCTCAGAGGATACCACAGACCGCCCCATCTCAGCTGATTCTGCCCCAAGTCGGGTTACTGAGGATACCCGACTCCGCCTGGCCCTGATTACCGCTGAGGCCGAGAGGGATGCCGCTCTCGTCGAGAGAGATGATGCCATTCGGGCTAAAGACGCTGCCATTGCTGATAGAGAGACCATTGTATTTCAGACCAGGGCAGTTGTAGATGCTCATTTTGGGACTGTCAGCCGAGCCACTGCTTTACTGGATCGCATTGATATGATGGGGCAGCAGATTGCAGGAGATGCTGATGCTTCAGATCTATCCACCACCCTGTCCATCCTGCTTCAGCTAGTTTCAGATTTGTAGATTATTTTATTTCCTGCATAGACTATGTTAGTTTCATCGGTTATCAAAAGGGAAATCTCGTAATAAAATGACTTATATATATAGACATGCATTTAAATTTAGTCATTTTCCCTTTTGTCGTATCATTGCTTTTCATTGGATCCTCATTTTATCCAGTTGACCACGATTTTGACATTTCGCCTTCTTTCTTTTCTCAAGTCTTGATGGAGATTTGACAGATATTGCCGCACACCTTTTGATTTCATCGGATTGAATCTCAGATTTTGGATAATTGTTTGGTTGGATCAGGGTTATGTCCTTTGGGATGAAGCTGGTTAGGCAGCTGGTTTCGGGAAGGTTTTGAGGGTGTAGGAAGGTTTTATCTGGTTATCGAAAATTGGTTTTGGTTAGGGAAAGGATCATTTTTTTTAAGGGATCAGACCGCGCCATGATGGCTGCCTACGTACCCCCACAAGTTGGGAGATCAGGTCCTACGTAGTTCGCTCTCAAAGGAAAAAGGAAACTGATGGTTCAAGCGTAGAACCGCTTCACCGAGTCAGAATTCAGGGGTTGTGGAAATACCTCACCATCCACTTCTTGCAATATGAGGGCCCCTCCGGATAACACTTTCTTAATCACAAACGGCCCTTCCCAGTTCGGGGCGAACTTCCCCTTGGCTTCGTCTTGACAAGGCATGACTCTTTTCAGCACCAAATCATTTTCTTTGAATTTTCGAGGTCTTATCCTTTTGTCATATGATCGAGAGATCCTTTGTTGATATATCTGACCATGCCAAACGGCAGCCACCCTCCTTTTATCAATTAGGGCCAATTGGTCGTATCGACTTTGCATCCAATCCTCCTCGCTTATCTAAGCATCGATCACTATTCTGAGGGACGCCATTTCAACCTCAACTGGCAGAACGGCCTCCATTCCATACACCAAAGCGTAAGGGGTTGCCCCTGTAGAAGTACGCGTTGATGTTCGGTATGCCAGCAGGGTGAGGGGTAACAAATCTGGCCATCCCCGATGGTTAGCAGACATCTTCGCCATGATCTTCTTGATGTTTTTATTTGCAGCCTCCACTGCCCCATTCATCTTAGGACGGTAAATGACGGAATTGAGGTGCTTGATCTTAAACTGGTCACACAGTCCCTTCATGAGGGCGTTGTTTAAATTCTTGGCATTGTCGGAGACCAAAACCTCAGGTTGCCCGTATCGATAAATGACATTATTCCTGATGAAACCGACGATGACCTCCTGAGTTACTTTGGGGAAAGAAGCTGCCTCTACCCATTTGGTGAAATAATCGATCATGACGAAAATGAATCGGTGCCCGTTGCTTGCTTTGGGCTCTATTGGTCCGATTACATCCATTCCCCACATTGAGAATGGCCAAGGGGAGGTCATACAGTGCAGTTCATTGGGAGGTGTATGGATCACGTTGCCGTGCGCCTGGCATTGATAACACCGTTTGACATGATCATCGCAATCGGCTTTCAGTGTTAACCAATAATGCCCCGTTCTCAAGATCTTTTTGGCCAGCATCAGTCCACTCATATGTGGCCCACACACTCCACCATGTATTTCATTCATAATCCTTCGGGCCTGTGTTTCATCTACGCATTGCAACAGTCCCAAACCAGCATCCCTCTTATAGAGTGAATCCCCACTCAGATAAAATTTCATCGCCATTTTTTGAATTCTCATCCTCTCAGTTTGACTCGCCTGGTCGGGAATGGATCTATCTCTCAGATATTCCCTTATGTCGTGATACCAGGGCTGCCTTGTCAACACCACCTCGTCTGATAACACTGCCACATGTTCCTCATATGCCGGGGCATTCTGTACGGCTATCTCAATCTGTGGACTGTCCCTGCTCTTGATCACGTGGATTAAGGAAGCCAGAGTTGCCAATGCATCGGCAAAGTCATTCCGTCCCCGGGGAATATGGCGGAAGGCGATATCTTCGAACTCTTGCATCAGCTGGGTAACACAACGATGGTATGGAAGTAACCGGAGCTCTTTAGTGTTGTATACCCCGATTGCCTGTCTGATTACCAATTCGGAATCCCCGAACACCGCTAGTCTCTTCACTCCCATATCGCGGGCCAAGCGGAGTCCCAAGATACATCCCCCGTATTCAGCGGTGTTGTTCGAATTGCTGAAATGCAGTTTAGTGGCCACGGGGTATTACTCTCCGGTGATAGAGACCAGGACCGCTCCGGCCCCTGCCCCTTCGGCATTCATGGCACCATCAAAATACAGCTTCCAGAACTGTCCCTCGTCATCACATTTCTCGCGTGATACCCAAAATATATCTTCGCCCGGAAGAGGAGTTTCCAATGGCTCCATCCCTCCTGACGGGGTTTCTGCCAACTGATCTGCAATTCCCTGCCCTTTCATGGCCTTCTGAGTCACGTACACCATGTCGAACTGTTGTAAGATTAACTGCCATCTTGACAACCGACAATTCAGCATGGGCCTTTCAAAAATATATTTCAGGGGATCCATTCTTGATATCAGGTACGTCGTATGCCCATGGAGGTAGTGCTGTAATCTCCCTGCGGCCCAGGCCAGAGCACAACAGGTCTTCTCGATGGGAGTGTAATTTTGTTCACATTGGCTAAATCTTTTGCTGAGGTAATAGATGGCCTGCTCTTTACCTGCCTCATTCTTTTGTCCCAGCATACATCCCATCGCGATGGCATTGACCGATATATACATAAACAGAGGGATCCCATCCCTCGGGGGTACCAGCACTGGTGCCTCCGTCAGCTGCTTTTTAATGGTTTGAAAAGCCTTCTGACATTGCCCATTCCACTCCTGGGAAGCCCCCTTTCTTAACAGTTTGAAAATGGGCTCACATGTAGTCGTCAAGTGGGATATAAAACGGCTGATAAAGTTTATCCTTCCGAGGAATCCTCTTATCTCCTTCTCTGTGTGAGGCGCCGGCATATCCACAATGGCATTAATCTTTGCCGGATCCAACTTAATGCCCCGATCACTACCAGGAATCCCAAGAGCTTACCCGACTGCACTCCGAAAGCACACTTGGCTGGATTGAGTTTCAAATTATACTTTCTGAGCCGATCGAATAGCTTTTTGAGATGGGTTATATGATCAGATTCTACCTTCGATTTCACAATAATGTCATCCACGTAGACTTCTATCTCCTTATGCATCATATCGTGGAACAGGGCCATCATGGCTCTCTGATAAGTAGCCCCCGCATTTGTGAGACCAAAAGCCAATCGTCTGTAGCAGAAAGTGCCCCAAGGGGTGATAAATGCGGTCTTTTCCCGATCTTCTTCCGCCACCATTATCTGATGATATCCCGCGAAGTAATCCACAAAAGAGTACATTTCGTACTGGGCTGTGTTATCCACCAGGATGTGTATGAAAGGCACCGGAAAGTTATCTTTGAGACTGGCCTTGTTTAGATCTCCATAATCTACACATACCCTCACCTTTCCTCCAGGCTTAGCCACTGGGACTACATTGGACAGCCATTCCGGGTAAGTGGACACCATAATGATTCCCGCCCTGAAGTGCTTGATGATCTCTTCCTTTACTTTTAAGCTCCATTCCGGTTTCAACTTTCTTAATTTTTGCTTGACAGGCCTGAAACCCTCCTTGATGGGTAATCGTTGTACCACAATGTCGGTGGACAATCCGATCATATCCTCATGAGACCAGGCAAAGACATCCTCATATTATTTTAGCAACTCAGTCATTTCAGCTTGTTGGCTAGGGGTAAGGTCCGTCCCTATCTTGAGTTCTTTTGGCTTGTCAGGGGTTCCAATATCAATGGTGACGGTTTGGTCCAAGTTGGGTTTGGGTTTATCCTCGACCCATCCTTTGATCTCGTTAGGCGCGTCGTCGTAATCTGTCTCGTCTTGTTCAATGCCCATTAAATCGAAATCCAGCTCAATGTCAAAATCATAATCATCATTCAAATTTGAAAGACAGTTTGTTAGGTAAGGATTACTCAAATTGGTACACCTGACATGAAACAAAATACTTGTCATATATAAATCATTTTCCACGACGATCGCATTTTCAAATAACACGAAGAAACGACATAATTATGCAAAAATAAAACAACAACAAAAATAAACTTCTTTATTCCCCCATCCTCTGGGGTCTACCACCCTGACGTCGGGTTTTACCCTTGTTTGGATATTACTGGTTTCATGGTCCAGTTGTCGACGGTCAGGTCAGATGAAATGCGCTGGATAAAAGGGGGCCTCACATCGGACACTTCCCCGATGATTACGGATACGTCGCCTGAGTCCTCCTTCCTATCTTCTCCAGGAATAATCAGCCCTGCCCATTCGATGACAGGCACAACTTGTTGGGCTCCCGGTGGTGTGATAATATTCGTCCCCTCCCTACTGCTTGTTGATTGTCCGGGGATATAGCACTTGGTTTCAAACTCCTTCGCGACCTCCTGCAGGAAACTTTCCTTTTTGGCCAACCTATCACTCACGGGGGTTAATTTTTCATCCCCAGCCTCAATCACGGGCTCGCTAATCCCCTGCTCACTGTTAACCTTGGTCACCAGAAAGCCAGCCATCCGAATCGGAGCCGCACCCTGCCGGTGTCTCTGTGCTATGCCTTCACGATATCCCAACCCGGCTTTGCCTATCTGCTGTGGTAGTTGGATGGGCTCGGTGATTCCTTGACCGCTCCTTCCTAACCCCTGTCCAGGCTGGAAGTTCATTTTTATCATTTCCTTTGCCACAAAGGTAAGTTCTGGAGAGACCCTAGGTTTCATAAATGGAGCTCCCAGGCATCTAGATTGGGGAGTGCTAATCTCCAGTGCTTGAAAGCTGGCAGGTGCCGCCGACTCATCCACATTGATCACTGGCAGGCCACTCCTGGGAGGAGGAGGGTCATCGCATTCGGCCGAGATTGTTACCAGATTCTCATCGATGATTAGCTTGATTTGTTGGTGGAGCGTGGAAGGAACTGCCCCGGCCATGTGTATCCACGACCTCCCCAATAATAGGTTATAACTGGCCGCGATGTCAAGGACTTGGAAAGAGATGTCAAAAGTACAAGGTCCTATCTCCACCGGTAATTCAATCTCTCCAATTATATCCCTCCGGGAACCATCGAAAGCTCGCACCACCACATGACTGGCCCGTAGGCGCTTGGTATTGATGTTCATCTTTTGCAATGTACTGAGGGGACAGATATTCAGTGCCGACCCTCCATCAATCAGCACCCCATTCATGATATAACCCGAGGAGATTACCGCAATATGTAGCGGTTTCCGGTGTCCCCTTCCCTCCTTGGGTATGTCCTCATCCGTAAAAGATATTACATCGTTCTCCAATAGGTGGCCCACCAGCTGGCCGAAACCTTCCTCACTAATTTCCTTGGGCACGTATGCCTCCTCCAGAACCTTCGTTAGGGATTTACAATGCTCATTGGATGACAACACCAAGTCCATGACTGATGTTAGGGTTGACTCCTCATTTAAAATCTGGATCCCCCTTGTTTCCGGGTGATCCATCCTTTTCAAGAATTCTATGGCCCTTTCCTCGGAAATCTCTTCATTTTTTCTCTTTTGGCTCTCAAGGACTCGCCCGGGAAGATATAAGGGGTTCCCCTTTGTCGTCACAGCAGCACAACTGGCCGCTTCCTCTGGCATTCCCCCATAATTCCAGGGTACAGTCTTTAGACTACTGATAGGGATTTGCGGCCTGGCCGCAAGGATGATGGGCCTCGGAGCCGTCAACTTGATAGGTCCCTCCGTGCTATTCGTACTTACCCTATCAACCTGATGGGCGTTCCCCGTGCACTCCCATGATCATGTATCACGTTGATCATTTCCTCAATTTTCTGCACATAGTTCAACCTTGGCGGCCCCCCAGCTTCACTCGCCTCCGTCGCATTGACTCCCCCTCCATCATGTCTTGGCAGGGGATTTGCTTTAACATTCGGGGAGTCTGGCTGTTCCACCACAATTACCCCACTGTCAATCAGGTTTTGGATTCGATGCTTCAACGTCCAACAGTCCTGTGTATCATGGCCAGGGGAACTGGAGTGGTATGCACATTGTTTGCTTGGGCCAAACCTCCTACCCTTTGGGTCACTCGGGGGGGCCAAACCAACTATCTTCTTTTGGGCTACTAATACCGCTAATACCCGTTCAAGCGGCTCCCCGAGCGGGGTGAATACTCGATTTTGCGAGGCCTCATATCTTCTTCGCCCCTCTGCCCTTTGATCTGTGAAGTTTGGCTGTCGGGATGGCCCTACCCTCTGCACCTGTACCGGAAGATGGCTTTCTGTTTTTCTGGATGACCCCTGTAGGATGAGGGAGACATCCTCTGTAATGTCCAGAAAATTTTAAACACTGTATCAAATTTATTTTAATAAATAAATTCATCATATTTAATTTTACAAATTTAATTGGATCCATGTGGGTACTATTATTTAATTATATAAATACGTGATCCCAAAATTTTCTGTACATTAAAAGGACTCACTGATAGTTTAAATAAATTAGTGAGTTAACCCTGAGAATTTATTTGCAAGAAAATTTAGAAGTTAATAAATCTATCATTATCGGATTTAAATAATTCGAATAAAGAATTATTGTTAAAATAAATACGTTGGATAATTAAGTTATTGGTTTAGTTAATTTAAATGTTAGGACATGAGGGTATCAATTTAATGAGCCCCATTTCTTTCACATTGGGCTGGTCCATTCTTCCTTCCAGCCATTCCTTTTCTTTTGCCGGCCCAATCAAGGGAAGCCCATCCCTTGTTTTTCTTTACCAGCCGGGTTAAGGTTTGCAAATGGGTCGACCCAAGTAAATTGGGGAAAACCGGTTAATGTGGAGAGAACCGGTTAAGTATGAAGGGAAAGGCCTCAAATCAAGACCATTGGGTAAATCAAATTGGGGAAGATCTCAAACCCTCAGCCAAAACCAAATAGCAACAGAGACGGGAGTAAATCAGGGGAAATGACTGACTGAAGGAGAAGAGAGAATCAAACCCTAGCAAACCTCAAGCCCTCAAATCAACAGCGAAGCAAGACGGAAGGAAGAGCTGTCAGTTGCCGGTGACAGCAAGGCGAACGAGCGGCGTGACGAAAGGACCCGCGAACGACCAAGGGTCAACCAACGCAACCAAGCGAGTGGCTAACGGACCGGAGGTCCCTAAAATCCGGCGACACGACCAGGCGATTTGACCGGTGAGAAGTACGCGGCTCGAGGGGTTGGCCGGCGATTCCACAGCTGGGCTCGGATGGACTGATGAGACTTACCGTCTACTCCTCTCCTACCGTCAGTTAATGACTCAGCCTTAGGGTATTGTCCGCACGATTTTGGGTAATTTTCCCTCTATAAATTGCAGCCCATCCCCATACCATAGTTACTGATTTCTTGCTGGTGAGACCCAAATTTGAGAGAAATTTTAGGGTTCAGAACTCAGTCAGAGAGAGAGAGAGCAGGGGTACCCAGGTTGGAGTTTCAATTTCCAATTCGGAGGTACCGGCAGTGGAGTGGATGTCCTATTGGGTGAATTATTT
Source organism: Aralia elata (assembly GCA_034770075.1). Classification (NCBI taxonomy): domain Eukaryota; kingdom Viridiplantae; phylum Streptophyta; class Magnoliopsida; order Apiales; family Araliaceae; genus Aralia; species Aralia elata. The sequence goes on along the minus strand of CM068380.1, from coordinate 44,179,151 downwards.
TGGAAGGAGGAGAAAAACCGCGCTAAGGTCGAGCTCAAGGTATCAGTGAACTGTTGTAGCATAATTGGTTTGTGTGGTGTTTCCTTTTCTTTCCTTTCTTAGTTCGACATTTGGATTGTGTGACTCAAACTGTATTGGGCATAATGCTTTGGTATTGTAATTTTGTGGGTTTGGGTTCTTTGAAAATCTCTATAATTAGTTTGGTATTGCTGACTGTATTAGCTTGGTTGATTTGTATTACACAGTGTAATTGGTATGAAATTGGAAACTTTATTATAAGTTTGGGGTTTTAAAATCTGTTACCAGTTGGTGTAAATTTTTGTTTGGATTTATTTTGTTTCGTAGTGTATAGCGATGCGTCACACAAGGGTCTTGGTTGTGTGTTAATGCAGCACGGCAAGGTTGTTGCGTACGCATCACGTCAGCTGAAGGATTATGAGAAGGGTTATCCAACTCATGACTTGGAGTTAGCAGTTGTAGTTTTTGCCTTGAAGATTTGGAGGCACTACCTATACGGGGAGAAGTGCGAGATATATACAGATCACAAAAGTCTGAAATATATCTTCACTCAAAAGGAGCTGAACATGAGGCAGCGCCGATGGTTAGAATTGATCAAGGACTACGACTGCGAAATTCTGTACCTTCCGGGCAAAGCAAATGTAGTGGCTGATGCCTTAAGCAGGAAAGGCAAGGTGAAGTTGATGCAGCTGACGGTTCAAGAGGAATTGGTCAAAAACTTTGAACGTCTGGAACTGGAGGTTAGGTATCCAATGGAGGCGGACGAAAAATTGTTTACTATAACGGCAGGTCCGACTCTACTGGATAAGATACAGGAGGCTCAAGAATTTGATGAAGAATGCATTGACATTAAGAAACAATTATCAGAGGGAAGAGCATCGAAGTACAAGGTTGACAGCGCGGGATTGCTAAGATTCGAGGGAAGGATCTGGATACCCTATGTACCAGACTTAAGGGAAGAAATTTTGTAAGAGGCCCATAATACGAGATTTTTGGTACATCCGGGTAGCACCAAAATGTATCAAGATCTTCGTCAACATTATTGGTGGCCGCACTTGAAAGGGGAAGTTGCAGAATTCGTCAGCCGGTGCTTAACTTGTCAGAAAATCAAGGCGGAGCACCAGCGGCCGAGCGGATTATTGCAACCCTTGGAGATTCCAGAATGGAAGTGGGAGCACATCACAATGGATTTTGTGGTAGGACTTCCAACCACTCAAAAGGGTCTGGACGCCATCTGGGTAATTGTAGACCGTTTGACCAAGTCTGCCCATTTCCTATCGATCAAGATCAGGTACAAATTGGAACAGTTGGCAAAATTTTACGTGAAGGAGATAGTATCACGACACGGAGTGCCGGTGTCTATTGTATCCGACAGAGATCCGCGCTTCACGTCAAATTTTTGGAGAAGTCTGCAGGAGAGACTGGGAACACAATTAAGAATAAGTACGGCATATCATCCTCAGACTGATGGTCAGAGTGAGCGAACAATTCAGACTCTAGAGGATATGCTCCGGGCAGTTGTGATGGACTTAAGTGGCAGCTGGGATGATCACTTGCCACTAGTAGAGTTCGCTTACAACAACAGTTATCATGCTAGCATTGGTATGCCACCGTACGAAGCGCTATATGGAAGGAAGTGTCGAACGCCGTTGTGTTGGGATGAAGTTGGTGAACGGAGATTGTTGGGACCGGAATTGGTACAGCAAACCGTGGAAATCGTTAAAGTAATAAGACAACGGTTAGTAGCAGCCCAGGATCGCCAAAAGAAGTACGCCGACTTACATCGCCAAAAACGAGACTTTGAAGTTGGTAGCTTTGTGTTTCTAAAGGTATCACCCTGGAAAGGGAAGATCCGTTTTGGAAAGAAGAGCAAATTGAGCCCTAGGTTCATAGGACCTTTTGAAATATTGAGGAAGATATGCGAGGTGGCGTATGAGGTAGCATTACCTCCTGAACTTGAGCACATTCACAACGTGTTCCACGTATCAGTGTTGCGTCCGTATAAGTCAGATTACAAACATGTCATTTCCTATGAACCAATTCAAGTCGAAAGAGATTTATCGTACGAGGAGATTCCTGTTCAAATACTGGATAGGAAAGAGCAGAAGCTGAGGAATAAAATCATTCACTCGGTGAAAGTTCTCTGGAGAAATCACGCGGTGGAAGAGGCCACGTGGGAACTCGAAGAAAAGATGAGAGCAAATTACCCTCAGTTGTTCGAGTAACCTTAGATTGAAATCCCGAGGACGGAATTTTTATAAGGGGGAGAGAATGTAATGTCCAGAAAATTTTAAACACTGTATCAAATTTATTTTAATAAATAAATTCATCATATTTAATTTTACAAATTTAATTGGATCCATGTGGGTACTATTATTTAATTATATAAATACGTGATCCCAAAATTTTCTGTACATTAAAAGGACTCACTGATAGTTTAAATAAATTAGTGAATTAACCCTGAGAATTTATTTGCAAAAAAATTTGGAAGTTAATAAATCTATCATTATCGGATTTAAATAATTCGAATAAAGAATTGTTGTTAAAATAAATACGTTGGATAATTAAGTTATTGGTTTAGTTAATTTAAATGTTAGGACATGAGGGTATCAATTTAATGAGCCCCATTTCTTTCACATTGGGTTGGTCCATTCTTCCTTCCAGCCATTCCTTTTCTTTTGCCAGCCCAATCAAGGGAAGCCCATCCCTTGTTTTTCTTTACCAGCCGGGTTAAGGTTTGCAAATGGGTCGACCCAAGTAAATTGGGGAAAACCGGTTAATGTGGAGAGAACCGGTTAAGTATGAAGGGAAAGGCCTCAAATCAAGACCATTGGGTAAATCAAATTGGGGAAGATCTCAAACCCTCAGCCAAAACCAAATAGCAACAAAGACGGGAGTAAATCAGGGGAAATGACTGACTGAAGGAGAAGAGAGAATCAAACCCTAGCAAACCCCAAGCCCTCAAATCAACAGCGAAGCAAGACGGAAGGAAGAGCTGTCAGTCGCCGGTGACAGCAAGGCGAACGAGCGGCGTGACGAAAGGACCCGCGAACGACCAAGGGCCAACCAACGCAACCAAGCGAGTGGCTAACGGACCGGAGGTCCCTAAAATCCGGCGACACGACCAGGCGATTTGACCGGTGAGAAGTACGCGGCTCGAGGGGTTGGTCGGCGATTCCACAGCTGGGCTCGGATGGACTGATGAGACTTACCGTCTACTCCTCTCCTACCGTCAGTTAATGACTCAGCCTTAGGGTATTGTCCGCACGATTTGGGTAATTTTCCCTCTATAAATTGCAGCCCATCCCCATACCATAGTTACTGATTTCTTGCTGGTGAGACCCAAATTTGAGAGAAATTTTAGGGTTCAGAACTCAGTCAGAGAGAGAGAGAGCAGGGGTACCCAGGTTGGAGTTTCAATTTCCAATTCGGAGGTACCAGCAGTGGAGTGGATGTCCTATTGGGTGAATTATTTTGGAAGGAGGAGAAAAACCGCGCTAAGGTCGAGCTCAAGGTATCAGTGAACTGTTGTAGCATAATTGGTTTGTGTGGTGTTTCCTTTTCTTTCCTTTCTTAGTTCGACATTTGGATTGTGTGACTCAAATTGTATTGGGCATAATGCTCTGGTATTGTAATTTTGTGGGTTTGGGTTCTTTGAAAATCTCTATAATTAGTTTGGTATTGCTGACTGTATTAGCTTGGTTGATTTGTATTACACAGTGTAATTGGTATGAAATTGGAAACTTTCTTATAAGTTTGGGGTTTTAAAATCTGTTACCAGTTGGTGTAAATTTTTGTTTGGATTTATTTTGGAAAATTTGGTATTAGAATGCTCTGGGAATGGGGAGTTGCTGTTGTGTTGGGCTAGTTATAGGCTGTGAAATCAGTGTTGCGTACATATTGTGTTATTTACAGCTTGTGCTATGAGTCCCAACTGTAGGTAGTGAATGTGATAGTGTATGTATTTGCAAGCTTTGAAGCAGGAGGGAGTACATTATATAGCAGCACTCTGCAGAATTTTTATTGGTGTGGATGGGATTCGAACCCAGCTGTTGGGTAGGGACTTGTTGAGCAAACTGCCAACAATGAGTCAATAAAATGAGCACTCACTATTTATTAATAAATAATAAATAAAGTAATAAGTATTTAATTGGTATTTAGTTTATATAAAATAATTACTTATTATTTATTAATAAATAATAAATAATAAATAAATACGAATAAAGTAAATAAAATAACTACTTATTATTTATTAATAAATAATAAACAATAAATAAATATGAATAAAGCTAATTATTTATTATTTATTAATAAATAATAAATAAAGATGATAAATATTTAATTATTATTTAACAATAATAATAATTAAATACGAATAAACTTAATAAAATATTAGTAAATAATAAATAAAAATGATAAATATTTAATTATTATTTAACAATAATAATAATTACATACGAATAGAGTTAATAAAATATTAGTAAATAATAAATAAAGATAATCAATATTTAATTATTATCTAATTAATATTAAATAATAATTAAGTATGAATAAAGTTATTAAATAATAAGGATGATAGTTACTTAATCATTAATGAAATAATGATTAAGTATAAGGGAAATTATTAAGTTAATTATTTATTCTTGGTCCTTAATAAATAATAATAAACACTTAAGGATTTATTAATAATAATTAAGTGTGTGTAGAATTTGTACATTGAGTATCTAATTAAGGTTGAATAAGGATATCAGTGTAATAATTACTCAATTACCATTAAGGTAAATAGTAACTAAGTAAATAAAAGATTTAGTAAGAGATCAACTACTATTTGGTTATTATCAAATCATGTTAAATTCATTAATTATCTTGCAACTGATAGATAAGGGATTTAACCCACATTTAGAAGGGTACTCATATGATAGGTAACCAGGACTAACTATTATTTATCTTAAATAATAGCTATAGGCCATTAAAATTTTGTTTAGCTGATGGCTAGGTAGTAATTAAATTCGGTGAATTGTTTATAATTACGCAATGCTAATGGATAAACCAACTCTACCAACTGATAGGTTATCCAAGGTCAAGTAAATTAAAGCTAAGATTTAATTGTAGCTGAGCAAACAGGCAAGTTCCTAACCCTAAACTTCTTTCATTTTTGCAATTTCTTCTCACTCAATTTTTGCATTGAGCAAGCTTTTAAACCTTATGTATTGTTTTAATTCGTGCAAAAAGGTATATATTGTTGCAAGTTATTCTTTAAGCTTGAATCTTATTTCCGAGCACGCTTTAAGTGGTCTAATTACTTTTAAAATTATTCCACATCTGTATATTTATTGACATTCGCACTCGCGCATTTGATTTCATATAATTATTTAAATTCAGAAATTTTGAACTACTCATGGTTAAGTCTGAACCCTTGTTCTGTCAGTCAAGTATAAATTTATAAAAGCTATCTGAACCAATCAATGGTAAGGATTCTTAGACTGTATGAACACCCCTTTATTTATAGGGGAGTACCCCACGTACCGTATATAAGGTACAAATAGCAGAATTAAATGTTATGCATATACATAGGGTACGCGAGGCTGATCCCCTCAAGTACGTTATTCTGTAGCCAGTAACCAGAGGGTCAACCAGCTATTGACTCCTTTGGAAGTTATCGTTCAAAGTCTATTTGACTATCAATTGTTCTAAAAGAAATTATTGTTCTTGCTTCTGATTTTTCTAATGTTGAAATTCCTTAATATCCCTTCATCATGATATATCCTTATTGTCATACTTTAAACTTGCTGGGCAAACTCGTTGCTCATTCTTGCTATATCATGATCTCATTGCAGCTAAACCCGAGACGTCAGGGAAGAACAAAGGGAAGGAAAAGATGAAGTGATAGACTTCATGTAGCAGTAAATAAAATTATGTGTAGTCAATTACTGTAATGTAATTTAATCCCTGATAGTTATTAGGGTACGGATTGTGTATGTGTTTAAGGTTATTTGTATTCTGGGACTAGTAACACCTTGTAATAAACAACGTATGTTTATTTTATTCCGCATTTTAGTTACCATATGTTGTTAGAGGTGAATGTTTGTATTGGATCGTGATGACCGGATCCGGGTATTGGAGACCCGAATTTGGGGGCGTCACAGGTTGGTATCAGAGCTGTAGGTTATAAACTTTAGGATCGCGAAACCTAGGTTATAACTTTCATAGCAAACTCGTATCGAGCATTAGGAGATAAATCGAGGAGATTTATCATATGTGGTTTTGATGAATTGGGGAATTCATCGAGTCGAGTAGTACCCAATGAAATATAACTTCATTTCTTCAATGAATATATTTTATTGCTGTACTAATGTTAGTTTTTGTGTGTTTGTAGGATGGCTGCTGTAGGGGAGACCAGTGGAGCCCGTGAGGAGGAGGAGATATTTACAGACATACCAGTAGTTTCGGAGCAGCTGGTGGGCTATGCTCCTACTGCCCCAGGATTTTTACAGGAGGAGTCCGAGCCGGAGGAGGACTACCTTAGGGAGCTACCAGAGCCGATAGTAGGAGGGGTTATGAGGTCGGGCAGTCAGGATCCAGAGGCTGAGGAAGAGGACCCCGAGACCGAGGGGGAGGAGCCACCTGCTGATGTTGATGGCATGGGGTCCACTGCCGATGATATTATCGAGGGGTTGACTGACAGAAATGAGGAGCTGGAGGCTCGGATTGCTCATTTGGAGGAGCAAAACCAGACCCATCAGTTTGTGTAGGACCAGTACAGAGACCTGGCCTACCAGCTCGAGCATGACTTAGGGGTGGCTAAGGTACAGCTGCAGGGCTACGAGTCCTCAGCACAGCAGGTCGGACCACTGCTACATCAGTTAGTGGCCCGAAACGCTGAGTTGAGGGAGAGACTGGAGCAGAGGGTTTTACAGATCGCCCACCTGAGGGCGAAACAGGAGGCTATGAGGTTCGAGGCTGGACTGGAGGTGGCTGCGAGGATGCGCGTCAGGGAGGCCTGGGCCAGGGAGGCCAGGAGGGTTGATCAGCTAGAGGACCAGCTGGAGGCCAGATCTGTGAGGATAGAGACCCTAGGCCATGCCCTAGATGCAGCCTACAAGAGATCCCGGACTGAGGTAGGGGAGTCCAGTCGCTCTGTTCGTCGCAGGGTCGGGGATGGAACATTCTCTGGTCAGCAGGCTCGGATCTGTCGTGATGAGCAGTGATTTGATGGAGCAGTTGATTTCTTTAGTATAGTTAGTCCCACTTTTTGTTATATTAGGGACGTATTCATGTGTGATTTGTGAAACTTTATATTGTATTTAGACTTGGGGTAGCAGTTAAACCCCAACTTTTGTGATCTTTAGGGATGAAAGATTAGGATTCCCCACTTTTGTCTAGGGGGAAAGGTTATTGATGGATAGGGCACACAGTGGCGCATTTATAGCAGTATGCCACAGGTTTAATCTTGTAACAAAACAGTGGTATATGAATATAAATGCAAATGTTCCACTTAAATCAAATGTGTTGATAGATATTTTGCCCTTGATTACTAATTTTAATGACATGTCGTGCGAAATGTAAATCTATAGGTAAAAGTCATCAAATTCCTTATTCAGATCATGCCGAGAGGAAGGCCACGTAACCAACGAGTTGAGGAATCAGAGAGCGAAGTTGGAAATCAATCCAACCCAATGAGGATGTTCGCCGAAATGCTGGCAGAAGCCATGCAATCAAGGCCGCCACAGGGAGGGGCCCAAGCAGCGGCCGAGCCAGTGCATCATCTGGCAAATTTCAAGGATTTCAAATTGGTCGGACCACCTGAGTTCAAGGGAACTCTTAACCCAATCGAAGCGCAGACCTGGATAGAAGAGATAGAGAAGGTCTTTGAGGTAGCACGAGTGGCAGAGGAACAGAAAACAATTTTTTCTACCTTCATGTTAAAAGGCGAGGCAAACTACTGGTGGAAGGCCAACAGAGGCCGAGTGGAAGAAGGCACTGTCGCTTGGGATCGTTTTAAGGAAATGTTCTTGGAAAATTACTTTCCAGAGAGCATGAAGCAAGAGATGGAGATCAAGTTCCTGGAACTAAAACAAGGGAACATGTCTGTGGCGGAGTACGCAGCTAAGTTCAATGAGTTGGCACGGTTTACAACTCACTAGGTCAGCACCGAGGAAAGGAAAGCTCGTAGGTTTGAGCAAGGGTTGAAACCATGGTTATACCGTTCGGTTGCGGTACTAAAAATCAAGACATTTGCAGAGTTGATGGAGAGGACAATCATTGCAGAGGGTGGCAGTGAGGCCCTGGCTAAGTATAATCAGGAGAAGAAGAAGGGTCATGAAGGCCAGAAGTCAGGAAGCAGCGGGGGCAACAACCCCAATAAGCGCAAATGGAATGAAAGCCAATCACTCGGAAGTAATAAACCCGGAGGAAACCAGTCTGGAGGGGAGGCGAAGAAGCCAGGCAGGTGCAGTAATTGTGGCAAGAACCACATGGGAGAATGCATGAAGGGAAAGAGTGTTTGTTACCGGTGTGGGCAACCGGGGCACATGGCTCCCCAATGTCAGAATAAGCCAAAGGGGGGATGTTTTTCATGTGGAGCACCCGACCACCAAATGAGGGATTGTCCGAAGAAGAAGGGTGACGCCGGGAGTGGCAACAGGAACAACAACAGCGGGAACAATAACCGGCTGAGCTATGGGGCACCAGCCAGTCAAGCTAACAGGCCGACAGCCCGCACGTTCAACATGACTGTCCAGGATGCAATGGAATCCAAGGACGTGGTGTCAGGTATCATCCCAATCAATGATATAAATGCATATGTGTTATTTGATTCGGGTTCTACTTGCTCTTTCGTTTCCGAAGAATTTGCTAGTCAATTAAAGTTACCTTGTGAAAAGTTAGAACACCCTATGAACGTAGAAGTAGCAAACAAAGAAATTGTCCCCTTAGAATACATTCATAGGAATTGTTGTGTTGAATTGCGAGGATTTAAGCTCAACGTGGATTTGATACCCATTCGGCTGGGAGAGTTTGATGTAATCCTGGGAATGGATTGGCTATCAACCCACGGAGCAGTTATTGATTGTAAGGAAAAGTGTGTACACCTGAAGACTCCTAATAAGTCGAAGGTAGTATTTTACGGCAGTAAGTCACCAAGACAATCTTGTTGTCTTACTATGATGCAGACGAGAAGATTACTTAAGAAAGGTTGTGTGTGTTATTTGACCTATGTGGTCGATACTCGTCAGGTCGGGGATGAGATGAGTCAAATACCAGTCGTGAGAGGTTTCACCGATGTCTTTCCCGATGAACTTCCGGGACTGCCGCCGGATAGGGAAACCGAGTTCGTTATCGATTTGGCACCGGGAACCGCACCAATATCAAAGCCGCCGTATCGAATGGCACCTGTAGAGATGAAGGAGTTGATGGTGCAACTGCAGGAGCTGTTAGATAAAGGTTATATCAGACCGAGCATGTCCCCGTGGGGAGCGCCAGTTCTGTTTGTAAAGAAGAAAGATGGTTCTATGCGACTTTGTATCGATTACCGGGAGTTGAACAAAGTTACGATTAAGAATAGGTATCCGCTTCCTAGAATCGACGATCTGTTTGATCAACTTAAAGGAGCGAAGTACTTTTCCAAGATCGACTTAAGAACAGGCTATCATCAGCTGAAGGTGAGGCAAGAAGATATCCCGAAGACTGCATTCAGAACTCGTTACGGGCACTTCGAGTTTCTGGTAATGTCTTTTGGATTGACGAATGCACCAGCAGCATTCATGGATCTGATGAACAGAGTGTTCAAGCAGTACTTGGACAAGTTCGTAGTTGTATTCATCGATGACATCTTGGTGTTTTCAGAAACAGAGGAGGAGCATGCTGAACATTTAAAGATTGTATTAGAAGCTCTCACGAGGGAGAAATTGTATGCAAAGTTTTCTAAGTGTGAGTTTTGGTTGCAGAGAGTGCAGTTTCTGGGTCATGTCATAGACAAGAATGGTGTTTCGGTGGACCCAGCAAAAGTGGAAGCAGTTATCAACTGGGAACAGCCGAAGACGCCAACAGAGATCCGGAGTTTCTTGGGATTAGCGGGATACTATCGGAGATTCATCCAGGATTTTTCAAAGATAGCATCGCCGTTGACCAATCTCACCAGGAAAACAGTCAAGTTTGTTTGGTCGGAGAAGTGTGAGGAGAGTTTCATGGAGTTGAAGAAGAGACTCAGCCAAGCACCAGTGTTGACCCTACCAGACAACACTGGGGGTTTCGTAGTATATAGCGATGCGTCACACAAGGGTCTTGGTTGTGTGTTAATGCAGCACGGCAAGGTTGTTGCGTACGCATCACGTCAGCTGAAGGATTATGAGAAGGGTTATCCGACTCATGACTTGGAGTTAGCAGCTGTAGTTTTTGCCTTGAAGATTTGGAGGCACTACCTATACGGGGAGAAGTGCGAGATATATACAGATCACAAAAGTCTGAAATATATCTTCACTCAAAAGGAGCTGAACATGAGGCAGCGCCGATGGTTAGAATTGATCAAGGACTACGACTGCGAAATTCTGTACCATCCGGGCAAAGCAAATGTAGTGGATGATGCCTTAAGCAGGAAAGGCAAGGTGAAGTTGATGCAGCTGACGGTTCAAGAGGAATTGGTAAAAGACTTTGAACGTCTGGAACTGGAGGTTAGGTATCCAATGGAGGCGGACAAAAAATTGTTTACTATAACGGCAGGTCCGACTCTACTAGATAAGATACAGGAGGCTCAAGAATTTGATGAAGAATGCATTGACATTAAGAAACAATTATCGGAGGGAAGAGCATCGAAGTACAAGGTTGACAGCGCGGGATTGCTGAGATTCGAGGGAAGGATCTGGATACCCTACGTACCAGACTTAAGGGAAGAAATTTTGCAAGAGGCCCATAATACGAGATTTTCGGTACATCCGGGTAGCACCAAAATGTATCAAGATCTTCGTCAACATTATTGGTGGCCGCACTTGAAAGGGGAAGTTGCAGAATTCGTCAGCCGGTGCTTAACTTGTCAGAAAATCAAGGCGGAGCACCAGCGACCGAGCGGATTATTGCAACCCTTGGAGATTCCAGAATGGAAGTGGGAGCACATCACAATGGATTTTGTGGTAGGACTTCCAACCACTCAAAAGGGTCTGGACGCCATCTGGGTAATTGTAGACCGTTTGACCAAGTCTGCCCATTTCCTATCGATCAAGATCAGGTACAAAGATCAGGTACAAATTGGAACAGTTGGCAAAACTTTACGTGAAGGAGATAGTATCACGACACGGAGTGCCGGTGTCTATTGTATCCGACAGAGATCCGCGCTTCACGTCAAATTTTTGGAGAAGTCTGCAGGAGAGACTGGGAACACAATTAAGAATGAGTACGGCATATCATCCTCAGACTGATGGTCAGAGTGAGCGAATAATTCAGACTCTAGAGGATATGCTCCGGGCAGTTGTGATGGACTTAAGTGGCAGCTGGGACGATCACTTGCCACTAGTAGAGTTCGCTTACAACAACAGTTATCATGCTAGCATTGGTATGCCACCGTACGAAGCGCTATATGGAAGGAAGTGTCGAACGCCGTTGTGTTGGGATGAAGTTGGTGAACGGAGATTGTTGGGACCGGAATTGGTACAGCAAACCGTGGAAATCGTTAAAGTAATAAGATAACGGTTAGTAGCAGCCCAGGATCGCCAAAAGAAGTACGCCGACTTACATCGCCAGAAACGAGACTTTGAAGTTGGTAGCTTTGTGTTTCTGAAGGTATCACCCTGGAAAGGGAAGATCCGTTTTGGAAAGAAGGGCAAATTGAGCCCTAGGTTCATAGGACCTTTTGAAATATTGAGGAAGATAGGCGAGGTGGCGTATGAGGTAGCATTACCTCCTGAACTTGAGCACATTCACAACGTGTTCCACGTATCAGTGTTGCGTCCGTATAAGTCAGATTACAAACATGTCATTTCCTATGAACCAATTCAAGTCGAAAGAGATTTATCGTACGGGGAGATTCCTGTTCAAATACTGGATAGGAAAGAGCAGAAGCTGAGGAATAAAATCATTCACTCGGTGAAAGTTCTCTGGAGAAATCACGCGGTGGAAGAGGCCACGTGGGAACTCGAAGAAAAGATGAGAGCAAATTACCCTCAGTTGTTCGAGTAACCTTAGATTGAAATCCCGAGGACGGAATTTTTATAAGGGGGAGAGAATGTAATGTCCAGAAAATTTTAAACACTGTATCAAATTTATTTTAATAAATAAATTCATCATATTTAATTTTACAAATTTAATTGGATCCATGTGGGTACTACTATTTAATTATATAAATACGTGATCCCAAAATTTTCTGTACATTAAAAGGACTCACTGATAGTTTAAATAAATTAGTGAGTTAACCCTTGAGAATTTATTTGCAAGAAAATTTGGAAGTTAATAAATCTATCATTATCGGATTTAAATAATTCGAATAAAGAATTGTTGTTAAAATAAATACGTTGGATAATTAAGTTATTGGTTTAGTTAATTTAAATGTTAGGACATGAGGGTATCAATTTAATGAGCCCCATTTCTTTCACATTGGGCTGGTCCATTCTTCCTTCCAGCCATTCCTTTTCTTTTGCCGGCCCAATCAAGGGAAGCCCATCCCTTGTTTTTTTTTACCAGCCGGGTTAAGGTTTGCAAATGGGTCGACCCAAGTAAATTGGGGAAAACCGGTTAGTGTGGAGAGAACCGGTTAAGTATGAAGGGAAAGGCCTCAAATCAAGACCATTGGGTAAATCAAATTGGGGAAGATCTCAAACCCTCAGCCAAAACCAAATAGCAACAGAGACGGGAGTAAATCAGGGGAAATGACTGAGTGAAGGAGAAGAGAGAATCAAACCCTAGCAAACCCCAAGCCCTCAAATCGACAGCGAAGCAAGACGGAAGGAAGAGCTATCAGTCGCCGGTGACAGCAAGGCGAACGAGCGGCGTGACGAAAGGACCCGCGAACGACCAAGGGTCAACCAACGCAACCAAGCGAGTGGCTAACGGACCGGAGGTCCCTAAAATCTGGCGACACGACCAGGCGATTTGACCGGTGAGAAGTACGCGGCTCGAGGGGTTGGCCGGCGATTCCACAGCTGGGCTCGGATGGACTGATGAGACTTACCGTCTACTCCTCTCCTACCGTCAGTTAATGACTCAGCCTTAGGGTATTGTCCGCACGATTTGGGTAATTTTCCCTCTATAAATTGCAGCCCATCCCCATACCATAGTTACTGATTTCTTGCTGGTGAGACCCAAATTTGAGAGAAATATTAGGGTTCAAAACTCAGTCAGAGAGAGAGAGAGCAGGGGTACCCAGGTTGGAGTTTCAATTTCCAATTCGGAGGTACCGGCAGTGGAGTGGATGTCCTATTGGGTGAATTATTTTGGAAGGAGGAGAAAAACCGCGCTAAGGTCGAGCTCAAGGTATCAGTGAACTGTTGTAGCATAATTGGTTTGTGTGGTGTTTCCTTTTCTTTCCTTTCTTAGTTCGACATTTGGATTGTGTTACTCAAACTGTATTGGGCATAATGCTTTGGTATTGTAATTTTGTGGGTTTGGGTTCTTTGAAAATCTCTATAATTAGTTTGGTATTGCTGACTGTATTAGCTTGGTTGATTTGTATTACACAGTGTAATTGGTATGAAATTGGAAACTTTATTATAAGTTTGGGGTTTTAAAATCTGTTACCAGTTGGTGTAAATTTTTGTTTGGATTTATTTTGGAAAATCTGGTATTAGAATGCTCTGGGAATGGGGAGTTGCTATTGTGTTGGGCTAGTTATAGGCTGTGAAATCAGTGTTGCGTACATATTGTGTTATTTACAGCTTCTGCTATGAGTCCCAACTGTAGGTAGTGAATGTGATAGTGTATGTATTTGCAAGCTTTGAAGCAGGAGGGAGTACATTATATAGCAGCACTCTGCAGAATTTTTATTGGTGTGGATGGGATTCGAACCCAGCTGTTGGGTAGGGACTTGTTGAGCAAACTGCCAACAATGAGTCAATAAAATGATCACTCACTATTTATTAATAAATAATAAATAAAGTAATAAGTATTTAATTGGTATTTAGTTTATATAAAATAATTACTTATTATTTATTAATAAATAATAAATAATAAATAAATACGAATAAAGTAAATAAAATAACTACTTATTAATAAATAATAAACAATAAATAAATATGAATAAAACTAATTATTTATTATTTATTAATAAATAATAAATAAAGATGATAAATATTTAATTATTATTTAACAATAATAATAATTAAATACGAATAAAGTTAATAAAATATTAGTAAATAATAAATAAAGATGATAAATATTTAATTATTATTTAACAATAATAATAATTAAATACGAATAAAGTTAATAAAATATTAGTAAATAATAAATAAAGATAATCAATATTTAATTATTATCTAATTAATATTAAATAATAATTAAGTATGAATAAAGTTATTAAATAATAAGGATGATAGTTACTTAATCATTAATGAAATAATGATTAAGTATAAGGGAAATTATTAAGTTAATTATTTATTCTTGGTCCTTAATAAATAATAATAAACACTTAAGGATTTCTTAATAATAATTAAGTGTGTGTATAATTTGTACATTGAGTATCTAATTAAGGTTGAATAAGGATATCAGTGTAATAATTACTCAATTACCATTAAGGTAAATAGTAACTAAGTAAATAAAAGATTTAGTAAGAGATCAACTACTATTTGGTTATTATCAAATCATGTTAAATTCATTAATTATCTTGCAACTGATAGATAAGGGATTTAACCCACATTTAGAAGGGTACTCATATGATAGGTAACCACGACTAACTATTATTTATCTTAAATAATAGCTATAGGCCATTAAAATTTTGTTTAGCTGATGGCTAGGTAGTAATTAAATTCGGTGAATTGTTTATAATTACGCAATGCTAATGGATAAACCAACTCTACCAACTGATAGGTTATCCAAGGTCAAGTAATTAAAGCTAAGATTTAATTGTAGCTGAGCAAACAAGCAAGTTCCTAACCCTAAACTTCTTTCATTTTTGCAATTTCTTCTCACTCAATTTTTGCATTGAGAAAGCTTTTAAACCTTATGTATTGTTTTAATTCGTGCAAAAAGGTATATATTGTTGCAAGTTATTCTTTAAGCTTGAATCTTATTTCCGAGCACGCTTTAAGTGGTCTAATTACTTTTAAAATTATTCCACATCTGTATATTTATTGACATTCGCACTCGCGCATTTGATTTCATATAATTATTTAAATTCAGAAATTTTGAACTACTTAGGTTGCTTCTTAACTTTCGTCATTTGGTACCTGTCAGGGCCCATCTGGGCCTGAAAGCTGTATTGGGTTAAGAAGGTATGGGCCAGTTCCTCCCAGTTGTGGATTCGGGCGTTGTCAAGGCGGGCATACCAAATTCTTGCCTCCCCCGTTAAGCTTTTCTGGAACAGCTGCATTCTCAACCCTTCGTCCTCGGCATAAGACCCGAGTTCTCCAATGTATATTTTCAAGTGTGTGTAGGGGTCCCCCTTCCCATTGTATTTTTCAAACTCGGGGATTTTAAATTTCTCCGGGTATCTGGCTCCGGGGAAGACACATAAATCTGAATAGTTAACCCTGCCCAGGGACCCTATGCCCTTCATAGATTGGATGGTTTCCTCCATTTGTCTCATTTTCTTCCGCAGGTCATCTGTATCTCCCTCTTCCGGGATAGTAATCACTGTTTTGTTTGGTACGGGAATGGCTTTTGGGACGACTGGCTCGCCCTTAAGTTGAGGTGTATCCTCCTTAGGTGGTTCCTGTCTGGGCATCAACTGCTCCCTTAGCATTATGGCCATTTCTAACATCTGCTTCCTAAAGTCATCAAATTCCTCCCTGGATATGGAACCGGAATTGGTAGATGGAATATCAGCCATTTCAGATATAGAATTTTGGGCCCTTCTAGACTGCAAACGGGTTTGAGGAGCAATCCTACAGAAACAACGTTTCGAAGTTTAGTCCAGGGGAAAAAAAATGCGGATGCATGCTAAAGCTGTAACTTCTGTGTTTTGGGTTTTTTAATCTTTCCCTGTAAAACAGAAAGTTAGTAATCCTTTGATGCAGTGACAAATGCTTTATTATGTTCCTCAGTCGTTCCCTGCAAAAGATAGAGGTTAGTAATTTCTTCTTGGCAGAAGGGGAGGCATATACGAATGAGATCATTACATTTACGCGTGCAATGTAAAAAGGCATGAAGAAACTTCTCCTGCGTAGGGTTAATCTGAGGCTGATCTATCCTAGGGTTACTCTCACGGGCTTTTTGGCATGAAGGTCCCCAAATCTTCGCAATCTACTCGTCTGAGCCCTTTCGATTGGAGCGGATTTGGGTGGTGCGTTTCCTGAGCCATCTCCGGGGAGCAGCCCCTTCGAGTCCAGTAATAAGCAACCGACAGGTTCGCCTCAGGAGGAGGTACTCTCTCAACATACAGTCACATTCATCGTCCTCACCGTATGCAAATGATTACTTAAAAGTAAAGCAATCCCATTCAAATATTCACTTATTGGACAAAACGCACATTCACACAACAAAACGTACAAAAGATCACAATATCGCACACACACACATATTCATGATTTTTAAAGGATAAGGTAGCATCAAGATTTGAAAGCGGCTTAAGCCCTCTAATATCCCCAGCAGAGTCGCCAGCTGTCGACGCCGGGTTTCACTTCGTGTGTCCTTTTTGGTCTTTTCCAATTTTAGCCTCTTGATTAAATGATTTTTGGAAGAGGTCGGCATTAATGTCGACGGGGTTTTGAAAGATCGTTTTTTTTTATGATGAGCCAATTAATCAGAGTCGCCAGTTGGTATATTTGAAATGGATGTACCAACTCATCCGAGTTTTCATTTTTTAAAAATCGCTGGCTCATATGTGACTCCGAATTAATTGGTCTGCGAACCGAGATTCATAGAGTTCGGGGCTTGCTTAAGCGAGGGGAAGGTGTTAGGCACCCCCCGACTTCCGTGAAACACGGTTACCGCGATCTTGATGTTGTCCTATCCTTTAATTCATGAAATGTGTGTGTATGCGAGCGTGTGTGTGTGTACCTATATGAATGTTGTGGTGAGTTGAAACATTTGGCTTTTATGAAAAATCGTGTTTTATTTCGGGAATGTTTTAGAATGTCGTTTCCATTAATACGAGAGAGCTCCTTTGTTCGTGCGAAAGGTTGGATTTTATTTGTCAAAAGCTATGAGATTTTATTAGGCGTTTGTTTTGGCAAAACAAGAATCTTTTAAACCTTTGTCAAAATAGAAATCGAAATCTATACATTGCTTTCATAAAAGGATGGGCAATTTCTAGGATATCTTTAACCCTATGCACAAAGGTCTAATAAAACATTTCGTTCATTCATAAAAGCCATTTTTGGTGATGGTTGAAAATGATTTCCTTTGGCCTTCTCGTTTAATAGAAATCGACATTTATTAACACTTTCGATTTTAACCTCGTGATTCTAATAACCTAGTTTGTTTGATTTTAATAAAAAAAACCTTCATCGTTTAATCCTTGAAATCATTTTTGTGTCACAAAATCTAATCAAGCATAAACACGCGTCGGGGCTATTCATGGGCATGTAAGCCATCAAAACATCCCCGAACGCCAACAATCACATGTTCCACTACTACGGGGCCTTAAACCCGATTCTCGCCTTGGCGTCGTTTTAAGGCCCGATGATTACATGTCACAGAAAACGAGCACCTTGAATCTATTACATACATCAAAAAGTCCATCATCGGATTTGGACCACGGGGTCGCATTCCTAGGCTCACACGAGGTTACTACATGCCCACAAAATGCATACTACCTGACTAACCAACCCGGATTTATCTAACACACCATGATATCCGAAAATGACAATCTAAATCAATTACACCCAATGAATCACCATAAACAAGCTAGAAATTTCATCAATTGGATATCCTCGGGTTATTAGGAAGAATTTTTTTTCGATGGAACCCTCACTAATAATCCCTAATCCATGATTGTTCAACAAGATACATGAAAATTACATCTAATTTAACCAATCAATATGATATAAATGGCTAGAACAAATAGGAATTTTCACCTTGCAATTGATCTCAAAGGGATATGAACTTGTGTATTTGAATAGGATAAGGAGTGTATTTGATACAATCAAAATCAAAAGAATTAAATTCTCTCTTTTTTTCTCTCTTTTCTTCCTATTTGATTGCAAAATTTCTCTCTTTTTTCTCTCTATTTCCGTGCTTCTTGTTCCTGAATCCTCCCTTCTTCCCAATTTTCTGAACTCCCTGTATGCTGCACGAAACTGGGCTAAAATAGGCTGGCCAAAGCCAGCCGCAGATTGATCTGTGGCTGGCCGCAGATCAATCTACGGCTGGCTGGCCGCCTGCCCTCCACTCACCCCGATTTCAAGTTCCGTGTTTCGAGTTCTGTGTTTTCAAAAGGCGCACTATTTGGTCGCAGATCAATTCGCGGCTGGACGGTTTGACTTTCTCGTTTTTTGTGCCACGCCTCGATTTTCGTGTCGTAACGTCGGTTTTCGCTGACAGGCTCGTATTCTGCAGTCCGGGAATTTCCGGGAGACGTGCCACCTCATTCGGGAATGCCTGCTTCGGACGGCTTTATTGTCACGTCAGCCTTGGTCGCCAAACATTGCGGTGGTGTCGGGCGCTCGCACTTGTGCCCATTCCTTTGCTCCCGCAAGCCGGTTCAATTGACGATTTTGCCCTCCTGTCATGGTTAGTACAGGGAACGCAAAATTTGGGTGTCTACAATATGTTCTTGTGCCTTGTTGTCTGAGACCTTTAAGATTTGGTTCTTATTCTGCATCTTCATTAATTTGTAGAGTTCCCATGTTTGGAACTAGAGACTCTACAATCTCCTGGTCTGGCATTACGATCGTCAGGTCCGGCTCTATGGCTTCAACTTCTGCAATCGCAGGGTTCTCTTGTTCTGCGATCTGAGATTCCAGCTCTTTGATTCCATCATGTTGAGTGGTTTTGCTTGGTTCACCTTGATCAGTCTCGTCGAATGTAACATGAATGAAGACTTCTACTGTCAAGGAGTTCTTGTTGAACACTCTATAAGCTTTACTTTTCATAGAGTATCCAATGAAGATTCTTTCATCTGACTTTGGCTGAAACTTAGTCAGATATCTTTTGACGTTGTTGAATATCTAGCACGCACAACCAAATGAGCGAAAGTAGTTTATATTAGGCTTTCTTCCTTTCCACAACTCGTAGGACGTCTTCTTGAACGTAGAGTGAATTAAGGACCTATTTTGAGTGTAACATGCAGTGCGACGCCCCCAAATTCGGGTCTCAAATACCCGGATTTGGTCATTACGATCCAACACAAATATTCACCACTAAACAACATACCGAACTAAATGCAGAATGAAATAAACGTATGTCGTTCATTCAAAAGGTGTTACTAGTCCCAAGATTCAATAACCTTAATACATAAATCAATACATACCCTAAATATTAAATCAGGGTTCAAATTCCATTGATAATAAATTAAACTAATCATAAAATAAAGTCCGCTACTTGAAGTCTATTACTTCATCTTTTCCTTGACTTTATCTTTACCTAAGGTCTCGGACTTAACTGCAATAGGGTTCATGATATAACAAGGGTGAGCAACTAGTTTGCTCGGCAAGTTTAAATAACAGCAAGAAATGATATATATCATGAATGAAAGAGATATCTGGAAATGATTCAACGAAGAGAATATCGAAAGCAAGAATAATAACTGCTTTTAAAATAAACGATAGTCAATGTAGACCATGAACAATACATTTCCAATGGAATCAATAGCTAATTGATCCTTTGGTTGCTGGCTCAGAAATACGTACTCGAGGGGATTAGCCTCTAGTACTCTATGTGTATGCATAACATTTAATTTCTGTTTCATGTATCTTATATTTAGATACATGGGTTACTCCCCTATATTTTTGGGGTGTTCATATTAGTCCAAGAATCCGCACCTTCAAATGGCTTGGAAAGCTTTTATTAAATATGCTTATGTCTAGCCGAACAATGGCTTAGACTTAACTCTAAACAATTCATGCAATATAGAACTTTAATTAAGGCACAAGTCAAAGGATGTACGAGTTAAATTGCACCAAGTGCGAATCACAATAATATCAATGTGGAATAATCGTAAAGAAATTAAACCACTTAGAGTATGCTTGGAAGTAAAGTTCAAGCTTAACTAATTAACTCGAGCAAGGTTAGGAAAAAAACTTGTTGAATAAATAATTGGAGTTAGGATAGGAAACTTGACTAACACAAGGGTTAGACAAGCGTTAGAAAACTTGCCTGGTGCGTCTGCTACAATATAGTAACACATACTCCTTAAAATCTTACACAATTAAGTACAAATTCGTATAACAATTAGTCACGTAAAGACTAGATTCAAAACAGACATAGTATCATTAAAGCACATTGATTGCTACTACGACTACCTAGTCGGGAGTCTCGCTCCCCGGTGAGCGAGCGGCTGCCCAGCTCGCCAGTGAGCTAGCGGGGGTCTAAGGGGGCAGTGCCCCCACAAAACCAAACGTAAGTTATAACCAGATTAATCAATTTACACCTTAAGACAACACCATTTTGGTTGATACTTGATATACAATTAAGCATTTAAGGCTCAACAAAATATGATTAACTAAGGGATAACTAATTGGGTTTATTTATTATTATTACCCAAATAAATAATCCCAATATTAATCTTGGTTGCTTAATGGTTATCTAATAGAACTAATTTAATAACTAATTAAAACTATTAATATTAAAATTACGCAACCCGACCCGAACCATCACGATCCGGACCGACCCGGCCAAAAACACGGGATTGGTGCTGCAGCGCGACACCATCAAGGCGAGACCAACATTGCGGCGTTAGGTCCGTGCTGAGCCAGCTTAGCACACAGTGTTGACGCTGCGGCGTCAGGCTTAATACTAGAGCTGACGTTGCGGCGTCAGTTCCTTACCTGGCTTCTGCCACGCGTCTACGTTGCGGCGTCAAGCTTTATAGCGAGATCGACATTGTGGCGTCAGGCCCTTTATTCATGACGTTACGGCGTCATGCTGAGGCTGCGGCGCGACGGCCTTTCCATTGTGACGCTGCGGCATCACTTGCTACCGCTGCGGCGTGACGAACCAAAGTCGTCGTCCTCGTTCCATTTTCAGCGACTTTCTTCAAATTTTAATCATTAAAATCATTCTACCCACCATTTTTACCCCATATTAATCACATATTATTGCCAATTTTAAGTTTTATACACCTAATTTGAGAAATTAATTCCAAGCATAAAGCAGAGCATTCGTAACAATTTGCAACGAAGGTGTACTGTAACAGGGAAATGGTTACCTCCTAGACTTAGCTGTCGTTCTTCTCTTCCTCCCGTAATAGACAATGAATTCAGAGACCATTAGCGTGCCGACTCCCTTCCTATACTAATTTAATCAGAAGTTTTTTCTTAGCAACTGATTTCCTAAAGATGGGATCCCAATTTATAGAAAACTCAGTAACCATGCCAAGCCTTTGTCCAAATTGGTTAACCAATGGAAACGAGAAGAAGATCATGGGCAACGCCGCTGAATCATATCGACCATATCATCAGCCACAGAAATCCGGCAAGAAATCCCGCACGAAATCCATACGCGGCTGAGTAATGAGATTTACTGTTCATCCCAACTTATTTTATTTTAAATTCTTTTTCTTCTTAAATTGCAGACCACAGTTGAAAATTAAACGGGATATGTCCCATAATTCTTGTCCCACATTAATGTTACTTAGTTAATTAAATAAATATAACTAGTCACTTATTATTTATTTACTAACGGGACTATAAATATTATTAATTGTATTATCCTTATTAATTAATAGGTAATATTAATTAATTTATTATATTCAAAATAATTGAATATTTAATACTTAATTATTCATAAATTTCTAGATATTAAATAACTTAGGATAGTCCATTAATTTAAAAATTCTATTACTCAGACTCCCTTTACATTAATTAAATATCTATTCCCACACTATATTCAATTAAATTGAATATTTAATTAATCGACACTTTATCAATTCTTTCAACATTAAAACCGTAAGGTTAGTTCACTAATTTAATTAAACTATTAGTGACTCCCCTTAATTAATCCTAGCAGTTACGCGAAATCATATAATCACATAACCAATTAAATACACAAGATTTTAAATAATCATACGAAACTAACTCATTGAAAATCAAATTTATATTTAATTAATAATGGAGTTTAAAAATTCACGGTCATTACATGCAGTGTTAATAGCTTCTGTCCAGAAATACTCAGGAAGATAAGCTACTGCCAGAAGTGTTCTTCCTGCTTCAATTAGTGTTCTGTTCTTTCTTTCAGTTACTTCATTGTGTTGTGGAGTTATTAGTGCTGAGAAGTTATGTTGAATGCCATTTTCTTCACAGAACTAATTGGCTTCAGAATAGTTAAATTCTCTGCTATGATCACTCCTTATTGTTATTATCTTCTCGCCCTTCTCATTCATCATTAGTTTGAAGAATTTAATCAACTGAATGCTGGTTTTATCTTTAGAGCTTATGAAGAATACCCATGTGAAGATGGAGTAGTCATTTACTATAACCAGTGAGTATCTTTTGCCTCCAAGACTAGCAGTTGGAACAGGCCCAAAATGATCCATATGAAGAAGTTGTAGGGGCCTTTCATTTGAGTTAACTGCTTAGCTCTTGAATGAATGTTTGGTCTACTTCCCTAGCTGACAAGCTTTGCATGGTCTTTCCTTAACGAAACTTAGTTTTGGTAGACCTCTGACTAGATCATTTGACACTAGCTTTGACATGCTTTTAAAGTTTAAGTGAGACAATCTTCTATGTAATAACCAGTTTACATCTTTTGAGGCTTTGGCAAAGAAGCATGTTGATGTTGAAGAACTTAGTTCAGAGAGATTGACTACATATACATTTCCTTCTCTAGATCCAGTCAGCTTTAGTGAGTTGGTTTCCAGGTCTCGAACTTGACACTGGTTATTGAGGAAGATGACTTGATGTCCTTTGTTGTATAGCTAACTTATGCTTAGCAAGTTGTGCTTTAATCCATCAACACAGGCTACCTTATGAAAAGAAATAACTTCATTGCTTATTAGGCCATAGCCTCTGGTTTTTCCAGAGTTATTGTCTCCAAATACAACTGCTGGACCATCTTTAGCTTTAAATTCAGATAAAAGAGCCTTATTACCAGTCATTTGCCTAGAGCACCCACTATCGAGATACCAGATTGAATTAGATTTTCTTGATACCTGCAAAAATGATTATTGTTCATTTTGGTACCCATACTTGTTTGGGTCATGCAATGTTAGTTCCTTTTGGGACCCAAATCTACCTAATTTTGAGTCCTCGATATGTAACATGCTCATAACAATATGTTGCTTTATGGCCATGCTTAAGACAGTTATAACATATTACATATTGCATGTGTGTGTGTGGATACCTTCTCATTTGGGATTTGTGTGGTGAATATGCATTTTTTCATGATTGATCCTCTCTTTTTTTATGCATCGTTCTACGATTTTGAAATTTCGTAGAGTAAGACCTAGCTTTATAATTTATGCCAGGTTGATTCGTAGAGTTGAACTTGTCAGGCTCTATGACTCTTCGTGGTAAAATCATAGACTTGGATTTACTCTACGTTTTAACAAAACCCGGACTAGTATATGATCTATTGTCTTTTGGAACAATAATTTGATCAACAGAGATTGGACAACTTGGAATAATAGGCTCGCCAACCTCTTTGGATTTTACAAATACAATACCTCTATTGGAGGAAGAGGCATTGTTATTGTCAGTGTCCACTGATCTTTCCACATATTAGCTAGAGGATGGATCTCCAAATCCCAGTCCTGATTTGTCAGAAATCGCTCTCTGACTTGTGATCAGTGAATCCATTGATGAAGAAGAATGATTCCACATTAAGATTGTCTTTTTTAATTCCTCTATTTTAGAGTTAAGAGTAGACTCCCTCAGTGCACTGGTTTCAGTTATCTTTCTCAAATTTTCATTTTCAGCCTCAACCTTAGATAAAGAGGCAGTGTTTCGTAAAGTAGTTTTTGACTCTACGTGCACTTTCTCTTTTTCCTTTTGAAGAAGAGAATGATCATTTGATAGAACCTTGAATAACTTCATGTATTTATGCAATTCAGATGTTATATCATATAAGGCTAATCTAAGATCTTCCATATTAAAATTAGGGGAGTTGAAGTCAAATACCTCACTGATGTCGATCACTCGACAATCAGTAATCTCCTTCTATTGCCATCAGGCATAAGTTTGCAACTTGAGGTTCTTCATTATCACTGGAATCTGAGTTGTAATCACCTTCAGACTCACTCTAAGATCCTTTAGCTACATATCCTCTGTCTTTCTTGTTATGCTTCTTGTGGCCTTTGTGCTCTTTCTTTCCATAGGGCTTCTTCTTATCCTTCTTGAGATCATTTCGCAGAGGCTTGGTGCATTCTGCGATGAAGTGACCAAGCTTGTGGCAGTTATAACATAGATCTTTATTTTGTTCTCTGCTGTTGTTGCCTTTGTTGAAGTTCTTTCTTAACTTCTAACTATGGTTCTTTTTCATGAACTTTCTCAGCCTTCGAGTAAGCAAGATAATATCCTCATCTTCATCAGCTTCATCTCCATCATCATCTTCTTCAGTAATGATTGGAACTTTTGAGATAGCTTCAGAGGCTTTGAGAGCAACAGAGGCTTTGAGAGCAACACTTTGTCTCTTCTTTTAATTTCTGAAAAGGTCTTAGCTCTTTGATTTAGCTCAAGCTCGTAGGTGAGAAGATTTCTATATAGCTTTTGCACTGTCATTTCATGCAAATTCTATGATTCTCGGATGGCAGTGGTCTTGGCATCCCATTTGCTTGGTAGGGCTCTCATGAATTTGATGTTTAGATCTTTATTGGGATAGACTTTGCCATATGATCTCAGAGAGTTGAGGAGCACATTGAACCTTTCATAAGTTGAAGTGATATTCTCTCTAGAGATATATGAGAACATCTCATACTGTTGTGTCAAGAGAGATTGCTTGTTTTCTCTGACCTCTTCTGTACCCTCATGCATTACCAGCAGAACTTCCCAGATTTCCTTAACAGTAGTGCAATTTACAACATTTTTAAAAAGTTCATCTTCTAGAGCCATGAATAGAATATTCTTAGCTCTCTTGTCCAGCTGCACCAACTTCTTTTCATTCTATGACCATTCTATCCTTTGCTTGACAGCTACTTTGTTAGGATCATCAGTTATTGGAGCTAGCTTAGTAGGAATATATGGGCCATTTAGGACAACATCAAATAAATCATCATCGATAGCGTCCATATATGCATGCATACGTACTTTCTAGTTAGCAAATTTATCTCTGTTTAGAATGGGTGGTTTATTTCCTCCACCTAGCTCAGAACTGGTTTTGTTTAGTGTCATTAGATCAACTCAAAGTGTAAGCTTTATATTCGCGAGGCACTTAGAAATCTAAATGTGGGGTGTTGAATAGATTCTCTTTCAAAAATTACTTGTTAAGATTATTACCAAAATATTTGTTAATCAGATTCAGATTAAGAACAACAGAATATGTTTTTGGAAAGTCCCCTTGTAGAGTAGTTAGAACTCAATTCTGGATTTTAGATTGATTCTAAGCCACACAAACAGAATAAAATGATATGCAAAAATGTAAAACAAGACAGGAAATGACACAGATATATTTTTAAGTGGTTTAGAGACTGAACAACTCCTACTCCACTCTTCTACTTCAACAAGTAGAAAATTCACTAATAGTTTGATCCTTTGATCAGGACACTTTGTCCTCTTCAAGCCCTGCAGACTTGGAATCTTTGTGGTCACTAAGACCAGAATAAACAGTTGTAGAATGTTGTTAAGAGGTGCTGCTAAGTTGGCGTTATGATTCTCTTCTTAAGTACTTAGCAGCTTGAACTAGATGTTCAAATCGTAGAGTATGTTCTTTAAGCTTTTGTAGAGTATATGCCTTTTGATCGTTGTTCGTCACTCTTTAAATCTAAATCTCTGATGACTTTTATAGTCTGCCTGATGTTCTTCCCATTGTAAGGTTCTTGTTGCTTAATGTTTTAGATATTCTAAGATTTTTGATGTTGACATTTTGAGTTTAGGTGTTAGCTTTCCTTTGTTTAGCCTGTCACATCAGCCTGTAACTGCACCTACCACCTTGACACGTCACTTTCAGCAAACTAGTTGTTAGATACATCTTCTGATCTTCGATTTCAACTAAGGATGTTTGCTGGTTGCATTGGAACCTTCAATCCGCAACGCTCCCATGTCAGTCTTCTTATCAGACTTGATTCAACTCTACGATCATTATAGTTCGTAGTTATTTCAATATTTAAGGGATTCCACTTCTTTTTCACAAAAATGGAAAGGTTGTTGTCACTGAACGTTGTCACTAAAATAGAACGAAATCGAATAATAAAAATACATATATATTACATATTAAGTTAAACTAAGCATTTCCTCATTTTATAATTATCTGAAGATAGCTTTGCGATAAGACTTGAACTCTACGAATAAGTTCGACTTTTAGCTTTATGAAGATCATTACGATTCCAGAACTTATTCTACAATTCATTTTTCTGTTGAACGATCTTTGAGTTGCTTTACGTTTTGACTTTTACTTTGCGAATCTCTGAAGTACTCTACGTTCAGTCTTGCTTGGCGAGCTTTGCTTAGCTTTACAATCAGTTTACTTTACGATAGATGCAAAAGCTCTGCAATCTGTCTGATGCATTACTATCATAAGTTGACTCTGTGATTCATCTTGATATTACGAACTGACAGAGTAACTTTACACTCAACTTGAGCCTATATGCTATTCATCAGATCAACATAATGAGATTAACCTAACAAGTTTGATCTTTCTATTCTAAGTCCTTGTACATTAGATTAACAAATTATTATTAAGGACTTTACACATATTCATTAATAGCTTTCATCATCAAATCAAATCATACTAATCATGCAGATTCTAACACAATTCTATCCGTACAAAACGTGCATTTATCCATGTTAACAAATAATTTCTCTTTCCTAAGTACATCTAAAACAGATTTTAAATGTAATGCATGCTCACTCAAGTTTTTGCTATAAATCAAGATATCATCAAAATATACAACTACAAATTTCGCAATGAATGGATGCAAAACATGATTCATTAATCGAATGAAAGTACTAGGTGCATTAGTTAAATCGAAAGGTAACACTAACCACTGATATAAACCATATTTTATTTTGAAAGTTGTTTTCCATTCATCCCCTTCATGTATTCTAATTTGATGATAACCAATTTTCAAGTTAATTTTAGAAAACACACATGACCCATGCAATTCATGTAAATGTCATCTAAGAGAGGAATAGGATATCGATACTTTACCGTAATATTATTTATCGTTCGACAATCTATGCACATTCGCCATTTCTCATCCTTCTTAGGCACTAGAATCACTGGAACTGCACATGGACTCATGCTTTCTCTCATGAACTGTGACACTCCCAAATTCAGGTACCAATACCTCGAATCTGGTGCTCACGATAAAGTACATCCATACACCTCTAAACAACATAAATTAACTAATGCGGAACAAATAAACATATGTTGTTCATTACGAAATGTTTACTACGATCCCAAGGTCTATAACCTTAAATAAATACATCACAGAATACAATAATACTACAAAACGATTTCACAATTACATAACGGGATAGTACATATAACTATTCCTTAAGCTTTTCCTTGCCTTTGTCCGCTTTGGAACTCCCTGGCTTAACAACAATAGGTTCATGATATAGCAAGAGTGAGCAACTACTTTGCTCAGCAAGTTTAAAATGAAAGGAAGATATATCATGAATGAATGAGAATAATAATCGCATAGTTCAACAATTTAAGAACATTGAAGAAATAGCTGACAATATAATCAAAGTTCAAATGAAATAATGAATATTGATTATTTACTGCTGAGTGGTCCAATAGACCATGAACTTTTTGGCCAAAGGATTAGTCATTCAACTGGCCCTTTTAAATGTCTGGCCCGTCAGTAGTACTTGAGGGGATCAGCCTCTCGTACCCTATGTATATGCATAACATTTGACTCTAACTGCATCGAATAACCGACACATTAAAATCCCCTAAATAAGGGTTACTCTCTCAGTCCAAGAATCCATACCAACAGTCGGTTTGGATAGCTTTTAAAAATAATAACCTATACGTGTCTAGCCGAAACAAATGGCGTAGACTATTTTCTTAAACAGTTCATGAATGAAGAACTTATGTTTCACAGTCCAACAATAAATCATGAATTCAAATGCACAAGGTGCGAATATCAATAATTACCTTTGATGTGGAGTAATTTATAATAATTAATCCACTAATATAATTTAAAAGTAATAACTCCATTTGAGTCGTGAAACTTGCAACAATATACAACAGTTGTATAAAATAGGAAACCTGCTCAAGTATAATTCAAGTAAGGTCAGGAAACTTTCCCAACGCAAGGGTTAGACAAGCGTTACGAAACTTGTCTGGTGCGTTTGCTACAATATTACAACACACGCTCCTTAATATCCTACACAAATAAGTACATATGCACATAACAATTTGATACCAAATAATAGTTTATACTACTCTATAAATATTTCATTACAATTGTCATAACGATTAGTCACATAAGGACTGGGTTCAAAACAGACATAGCATCATTAAAATACATTGATTGCCACTACGACTACCCAGTCGGGGGTCTCGCTCCCGGTGAGCGAGCGGCTGCCCAGCTCTTGGAAGCCAATCATAAAGTACGATTAGACTATCCCTAAAACGCCTTATAACTTCATAGGATACGAATAGCTAACATGTCCAATCATTTGTACAAAAATATAAGTTGGATAATGCATTAGGGGCCTCACGAGGTAATCACAACACGTCTATAACATCATTAAAAGGAAACTTAAATTCTGGTCTTTTTGAAAAATTTTACTAGGCCTGACCCGACTCGACCCGGTCCTAACCCAACACCAGCGCGGCGGCGCCCGGTGTAGTACTAGAAGCGGCACTGCGGCGCCAACCTGCCCTGTTTCTTTTCCGGGTTAACCCGGCGCTGCGACTTCAAGCTCAGAACTAGAACCTCCATAACTCCTTCAATACACGTTCAAATTGGTCCATTCTAGACTCTATGGACTCCTAACTTAAGGGGCTACAATATACCAAAAATTCAAAGCTACCCATTAACATTAACATGGCCAAATCTTAGGCCAAAGTACTAAGTTCATACTCTGTTTTTCGAGTTCTTGACAAGTTTTACAAAAATCATTACTACGAACTCGTTTTAATTCCTTTTTACTCCATTCCAGTTGGGTGATGATCCTCACTCGTAAGAGTACATTACAACAACCATAAACACAACATCTAACGTCAAAGATTTACACAGTTCTTTTCCAAACAGTCCGTATAGTCCATTTCTTTCTCCTTTATGCATAGGTCCGAATAATTCATTCTTTGTTCCACTTTTGGATGTTATTAACGGATGTTTTAAGTCATTAACAACATATAAACTCATTCATTAACAACTAACAACATCACAGCAACAAATACGAAATCTACCATTAACGAACCAAAAACTCTAGGAAAGCTTGAAATGAAAGAGATGAATTTGGTTTTGATGTTCTAACCTCTTGTAGCTTCCTTCTTAGTAGCTAGAGGGTTGTTAAAGTGGCTAGCTTTCTTCTTCTTCTTATTCTTCTTCTTTGTTCGTCTGACTGACTATCTCTCTCTCTGTTTTTTCTCTCTAGCTCCTTATGTATTCTTGCTCTTGTCTTAGCAAAATGGAAGGAATGTTTATGCAAAGTAAGGGAATGGTAAGAAGAAGGAATGTATCGGAAGATGGTTTAAGCATGCGGAGCATCGGTGGGTGAGGATTTAATCCTCCGAGGGTCAAGTTGCACATTCAAGATGAATGTTGCAATACTCACAATTCCTATGTATTGGGTTTACAATATAAGCAACATTGTGTTGGCAATCAGCTCTCTACCTCCCGACCGATTGGTTACAAGCCACACGCGTCAAGTTCTGATTGGTTAAGGCTCAATTGCCTCTCAAAATTAGTCCGAATATACACAAAAATATATCCGAATACTCTCACTTTTGTACCCAATTTGGTAAATAATTCTACCAAAAAGTAAAATAGATACTCCTATAAATATTGGGACGTATAAAAATAATTATCATGGGATTTGTCCAAATATTCGGAACACCCATATAATACATTTCGGATACGGATAAAATCACGTATCAGCTCAAATAAAATTTCCGACGCTTGGAAAAATTACCACTTCGCTCGCACGTATTAATGAAATTTAATAAAATCGAAAAAGACACAAAAATATTATGGCATGAATAGTGCCTCGAGAAACGTGTCCCGTGAATAGTGATTTAGCGACGCTACACGAAATCAATTATTCACTTAAACAAAACTATAACACGTAAAATTTCATGCATTCACATAATCCAGGTTGTCACACAACCTTTAAACATGCAACACAAAAATAATATTAATAAAATATAATATATTTATTAATATTCAAAAATTCGAATTACAAGGTAAATCCAGAATTTCTGGTCGTTACATGAACCCTTTCTCCATCAACTCTCCAACTTGCTTTTACAACTCCTTTATTTCCTCGGGATTGCTCCGATAAGCTGGACGATTTGGGATAGTAGCATCGGGTACGAAGTCAATTTGATGCTCAATTTCCCGAATCGGTGGTAGTCCTTGTGGAAGCTCCTCAGAAAATACATCTGCATATTCCTGCAAGAGAGACGTAACAACACTAGGCAAAAAAGAAACATTAGTGTTAGTATTCAGAAGCGCCTACTTATACCGAAGTATAATCATCGGCTGTTTAGAATTCAAAGCTCGCCTCACATCGCTCTTTTTTGCATATATATTTATTTTTCTCTCTTCCCCTTTCTTTTTCTCTCTTATTTTTCCCCTCATTTTTCTTTTCTTCACTCTCTTTTCTTTGTACATGATCTTTTTGCAAATGAATTTGGTCCTCATGCACTTGTTTTGGTGACATAGGACATAAGGTAACTTTCCATTGATTGTGAACAAAAGAGTATTCATTAGTAAAGCCATCATGTTTCACCATCCTATCAAACTGTCATGGCCTACCGAGCAACAAATGACCCCCTGCATAGGAACCACATCGCACAAAACCTCATCGACATATCTACCAAGTGTAAACGGCACTAATACCTGTTTGGTCACCTTTATATCTCCACTATCATTGAGCCACTACAAACGATACAGCTGTGGATGCTTGGTTGTGGACGACCTTAATTTCTCCACCATCGTACAACTACCTCCATCAATCACAACATAACAAATCTTTCCATTCACAAGGCATCTAATATGGAAAATATTTTCCCACTGTTCACTACTTTTCTCCTTCACCTGCGTACTAAGTGCTCTGCTTGTAACTAATACTTCTCCATATATAGTAACCTCCCTATCATCTACCTCCTCTAATGGCGGCATAGAATCGATGTCACTATCTTCTCCCTCGGTCTCCACCTCTCCATTGTCAAGCAACAACATAGTTCATTGATTTACAATATGCCCCCTGCCTTGACATTTAAAACAGTTTATATCACGGTGACAACTAAAAGAAGGTTGTTCAATTTTACCTTACATTCCCTAGGTAGTCGTTTCCTGCTTGAGCTCCATCTTTGGTTTGTTCATGGCTGGTTTCTCGTCGCGCTTCCCAACAATAAGTTTCCATGATGAACCCGAGTTAGACATCGACCACTGGCCACCTCTCCTCTTAAGCTATTTCTCAATCTTGATAGTCATATGTACCATGTCTTCTAATTCCACATATTGTTACCGTTCAACCAAATTCGTTATCTCCCAATTCAAACCTGCTGAAAACCTAGCCATCGTCGATTTACGATCCTCGATTGAACTTGAAAGTAGTATACACACAAGCCATATCATGCATATACTTTGTAATCTTATTCATTTATTAATAAAATAATTGATTTATTAAAGGCATTTTACTTTATCTACACGGTGTTGTTATTTAATATGTGATAAACCCATAGTTTTAAGTAATGCTTTTAGAATCATGATGATGATCATGCTAATGAGATCTAAATTCTTAGACAGCTTAAAACTAAAATCGTTCCTAATCATTGGATTACTAAAAGGGGGTTAGTGAATCCGGATAGATTAGTACATACTTTGCTTGCTCTTAGGAAGAGGATGATTGATCTCATAATCATTTGTGTGGAGACACTAAAGCAAGTATATAGGTGCTTATTGGAGAATAAGTTCACTGAACATGACTCACTAAAGGAATACTTAATGGAGTTTTACTTGCCTGTCAATAGGAATTCCTCTAGTGATAGTAGTACAAGTGATCCTTGAACTTGAGATCATGATAGTATCTTGTGTATGATAAGTTAAGTTATACTTTGACATGTCCCTTAAGACCTTTAGGGTATATTAAAGGGTATGCTTGGATATAATAAGTTGTACATGGAGATAGGTGAATGATCAACAAAGGATCTACCACATCTAGTAAAAGATGAGAATGCCCTATGCGATTCGGTAAAATAACAACTCAGTAGTCCTTGGCCAAGGCAGAATGAAATTAGAAAGGAGTTTCTAATTTGTATTATTTAGAGTTGTGCATTTAAGAATCGAAATGCATATAATTAAATAAAATAAGACTTGAAAATAATTTCATATCTTATATTTAATTGGGACATTGTATGATAGAACGATTGAATTGTACGGTAACTATGGTTCTTTTGTGATTAATGTTGAAATCTATATTATCTGGAAAGTCGTTGATCGCTAAGGGGTCTTACCCTTATTGTAGAATAAATATTATTTATTTAAATAAATTAATAGTTTAATTTATTTATTTAAATAAGATTAGAATTGTTCTAATTGATTTATTCACAACCGGTTTAATATGGAGAACCTAAAGGGTCACACAGCAAAAGAAAAATATTTATTTAATAAGTAAATGGCATAATCGTAATAATAAGTTAAGTGTATTTAATTTAATCTATAGAGATAGAATAAATTAAATAGCTTAATATTTATTATTTAATATTTTGAAAATATTAAATATAAATTAAAGAGGAGTCTTATTATTATTATTATTACTATTATTATTATTTAATTTCTTAAAGGGTTTGGGAATTAATTAATAAAAGTACTCTCATAAATTCCTAATTGGATTAGGAGTTTAATTAATTAAAGGAGTTTAATTAGAATAAAAAAAATATAATCCTAAATAGTTTAGGAGGGTTCCCTATATCTATAAATAAGAGGAGTCTTATCATAATTTAGGGTTACACACACTTTCATTAGAATTGTAGAGAGTACTTACAATTTATATAGAGATAGAAACTAGTGTTTTGCCAACACTCATCTTCTTAAACAAGTATTATTCCTTTGTGGATCACCTCTAGAGGCCAAACACTTGGGTGGCTAACATTGATCAAAGGAAAGAATTTAATCGGTGAAATTTAAGGAGAACGCGAAAGAATTGGAGTTGAACTTATACCTGAGGAAGCTAGAATTCTACAAGGGTATAAATCTTATTCTCTATCTCTTTCGTTTAAATAATAATTGCGCATAAAGAAAGATCATGGTGATGGTTTGTAAAAAAATTTAAAATTTGATTTTATCGCGCTTCCGCTTTATTTATTTAATTTGATTGCATGTTCGCGTTATATACAAACCTAACAGTGGTATCAAGAGCCAAACTTTATGCGAATTATTAATTGTTTTAATTCCGTATATGTATGTGTATGTGTTGAGAACAATTTAATTGGGCATTATTGTTGGTATAAAATCATATTTTAGAAGAAAATATCAAAAATCGCGATTTGCACAAAAAAATTTGAAAACCAGAATTTCGCCGTGGCGCGGGGTGCGCCGGGGTTCTGCAGGGGTAGCGCGGGGCGCGCCGGTCGAGCAGAAAATCTGATTTTTCTAATTTTTTGCATTTTTCAAAAATAAGATGAAAAGTTTATTTTTATTTGAAATTGGATTAAAATAAATGAGTTTATTTTAATTGGGATTGGATTTCATGTTAACTAATTAGAGTTGAAATTGGATTTCATGATAACTAATTGGAGTTGAAATTGGATTTTATACTAACTAAAGTTGCCCATTAAATGATATCGATGCATATAGGGAATGGTTTTATTATTCATGAGATGAATGTTATTTGTTGATATGTATGATAATAAATGGGATTGATTATGGACTATTGACCAATGTGTGATTGGATTTATTTTATGAGGATGCATGAATGAATGGGTTTTATAAATGGGGTCTGCGTACCTCGTCTTCTCTAATTTTTCTGATGTAAATTCTATCTCCCTCCTATGTACTTCCCCTTGACTGCTGATCAAAGTTTCCATTTATTGTAAATAGTTTATGTAATAGGATTAGTTAGAATTATCTTGAAAAATTGGAGACAAAAGAGCAAAGAGCGCTTGAAGATCCATTTGTATTGAAGCCCGGGTTTAAATATAATAGTTATATTTAAATTCAGTTCTTGCACCCTAGGTTTGACCTTTTGGTTCATTTGGTAGCTCTAGTGAACCAAACTAGAATAAAAGTTCATAATCAATTCGGGTAGAATATAGTATTCTATATGTGCATGACTACTATATATATATATATATATAGTCAGGATCAGGTCCGGACTCTCGAACCTGATAAAATACGGAGCCCATATTTTTTTTCAGTTATTTTTTCAAAACAACTAATAAAAAATGTATAGTTATTTTTTGTACTGAAAATATTTCATAATACAGTGTTTTGGGTATGATTTGGATACATATAACAAACAGTATTGTACAGTCTGTACAACACTATTTGTACAGACTGTACAACATTTTTTATTAGTTGTTTTGAAAAAAAAACTGAAAAAAAATAATTTAAAAGTCCACATTTTAATCAGGTCCGGGAGTCCAGACCTGATCCTGGCCCTATATATATATATATATATATATATATATATATCTATGTGTGTGTGTGTGCGCGCATGCGCGCTAAACAAGATGAGACAAATAATAACAAACCTCTCAAAAGAAATTATATTAAGTTGTAACGTTCAAAAATATTTGGAATATCAAATGTCGCCTCCTAGCATGGTAAAGTGATAGAGTATTGAATATTTAATATGAGTTTGTTATGTCACACAAGGCAAGTATTAAATATTTAAGATGCTGCTTTATTACATTTGATGCTTATTAAGGAATTGAACAATACTGTTTTGTTGTGTCACACAAGGCTATATACATTTGAAATGGAATCCTTATTCTCAATAGCAAATTTTTGGTTAGATTTGCTGAACTATATATTGAGGGTAATATAGTTTGATGAAAATAGTGGGAGATAC
The DNA here is from genome assembly GCA_034770075.1 of Aralia elata. Taxonomy (NCBI): domain Eukaryota; kingdom Viridiplantae; phylum Streptophyta; class Magnoliopsida; order Apiales; family Araliaceae; genus Aralia; species Aralia elata. Next base: position 44,143,548 of record CM068380.1, on the reverse strand, counting down.
CAATTTAAATAAAGACCTAATTTATTTTGGTAATTAATAAAATGAATGTATGCTAAAATGTTGTCTATTTCACATGCAAAATTTGAAAAATGTCAAACTCGTTATCACTGCGTAGCATACTTGATACAAACAAACTAACCAGACCAAATTACATGGACTGGTTAAGGAATCTGAGAATTGTTCTCACTGCTGAAAAGATTTCTTATGTCCTAAATTCGCTCGTCCCTGCAACTATTGCAGAAACAGCCTCTGAGGAAGAGATTGCTACTTTTAAAAAGTGGCAAGATGATGCAACCTTGGCTCAATGCATCATGCTCGCATCCATGAGTAACGAGCTTCAACGTTCAGCATGAAACTATGGGATGCTCCTACTATAATTGCTGCACCTCAAGGAGTTGTATGGTGAGAAAAGTAGGACTGCAAGATATCAGATATCTAAGGAGCTCTTCCGATCTCGAATGACCGAGGGTACTACTGTTGAGACTCGTGTCCTAAAGATGATCAATCTGATTGAACAAATTGGACAGTTAGGGTTCGTAATGGATGGGGAGTTAAGTCAAGATTTGATCTTCCAGTCACTCCCAGACACTTTTCTCACAATTTGTTATGAATTTTTAAATGAATAAGTTGGACATCAGCTTTGCCTGAGTTACTGTAACGCCCCCAAATCCGGGTCTCCTTAACCTCAGATTCGGTGCATCACTATGCAACTCGTACATCATACTATCAATAACTTAATGCGGAATAATAACATATTTACATTGATATAATATAAATATCGTCATCCCAAGCCTCGAAACCATAACTAAAACATCATTTAATAATAATTACAAATTTAATTCTATTCATACTGTACATAACAGTACCTTGCAACGATAAGTATTAAAACTTACCATTACACTCTTTATTACAAAACCAGATTCCGTAACCTTTAACTACTACACTTATAATCAAGGTTGAATAAATACCATGATCCTTTACAATAACCCTTATGTGAACGCAAGGTTCAAATTCTGACTTTATTCAATCCTTGAATATACACAAAGTTATTCAACAACTATACATTCATTATAAAAAATGTCCTTTATACATTATCGTCATCCTTCTAGTTTACTAAAATAAGTAACTAACTATATCACGCCTTAACTACTATAATGGATAACCTTCATTTTTAACTCAAGGTTTACATAGTCAAATTCACGTACATCATATACCGTCATCACAAGCTAAATAATTTACAATAAAGGAACATTTAGCAACCTTTCTTGTTTCCATGCGCCTCTAATCCTTATCATCACGATATCAAGATAATTGCATTGCATTGTAAATCTGCAAAAGTTTTATTTTTTGCAATGAATGAGCACGACGGCTCAGCAAGAACTAACAAGTTTTCCACATTTCAATGCTTCACGTAACACATAAGTTTGTATTTTATCCATGCATCATGATTTTCATACTATGCATTTTACTCATGCATTATAAATCTTATGCAATTCATCTATATATATGCATCATGCATCTCATAGTATACCTCATACATCTCATATTGTATATTTACAATTAATTCAAGTTCCACATAGAATAATATAGTCCCATAATTTCACATTGTGCACACTTGTAATCATGCTCGCATATAAATCCACATAAATAGTGAAAAGTTTTAGTAATCAAGCCATGTACATCAATACATTTAAACAAGTCAACAACTTACTGAAAGAACTTGCCTTTAAGCGTTCCTTGCCAAATTATGATGGCTCATCCTTCAAATATCCCTAACACAATTTATTTATTAACAATAAAAATACCAATTAGCCACTAGAAAGAGCTTCATATATTGGTTCACATTAATAATAATTTTTATCTCCTATTGTTCGCGCATTATAGACAATTAACGCGATTAACACTAAAACAATTTCTCGGCGTCGCGTCATTTGAAAACGTTACGACCCTCATCATCATCAATACTTATTGGTTTATAATAACCCCATTTTCATATCTCATAATGTTCCATTTTGTTTGAATCGAAACACTATTTAAGTTCTTTACACTTTACGCGGCGTTTTCGACGTTTACACGTCACACACCTAATTCGCCTCGTTTGCATGTGTTTAGCATGCTCATACATTGGGTTATAACACACTATCATGTTTCATTATTATTAGAAACAAAATATTAAACAAAGTTATACACACTTGTTACGGCATTACGACGCTTGCACGCCCATATGACAAACTTGTCTACTCGAACGCCTAAGCGAACATGGACTTTACGTATGCTTAGGAACGCTCATTCGACTTATCTAATACTCATTGAATAATGCTTAGCATGCTCATAATCGACTTATCTAATACTCATTGAATAATGCTAAGTATCATTATCATTTATAGCATTCATGTTTTAGAACTCTAGAACAACATCTTACAATTGTCGGGAGCATTATATGTGCTTACGCGCATAGCCCGACACACCTTCCGATTGCCCTAAAAAACACATCAATCCTAGAAATTGTCAATTTGGGAATTGATCCTGACCTCAAATATTAAAACTTATTAAAAGAAATTGTAGGCTACTCTTCCTCTTTCCGGATCATCTTGAATCGCCTCAATCCGAGTTCGGATGAGAAAGTTATGCCCATTTTAGTAAAGGACGTCAGAGTTGTCTAGCCAACTGCAGTCTGGCGCGCCCCGCGCCCAAAAGACCTTGCCAGTGGCGCGCCCCGCGCCCAACCGGCAGCAACCCAGGCGCACGATCTTCCAGCATGCTCTGTTTTTTGGTTTTCCTTGACCTATCTTACTTCCAATCACCATAACCCCTTCTCTAGTAGTTCAAATTGGTCCAAACCGGACTCTATGGACTCCTAAGACATAGAGCTACAACATATCAAAAATTTAGAGTGACCCATTAATATTAACATGGCCAAATCTTAGGCCAAAGTATCACTTCATGCTATATTCTCGTATTCTTGGTATTCTTGGTCTTCTTCACTAGAATCATCACCAAATCTTCATTTTAAACTTCTTTTTACTCCATTCCAACTAGGTTAAACTCATAACCCATGGTAGTACAATATCATAACAACAAATAAATTATACAAACAAAAATTATAGCTACAAGTCCTCTAAATCATCCAAAAGTCCATGTTTCTTGTTCAATAGTTCATTGTTCTTGCTCCATTAAGCCAAGGTAAGGATTTCTTCCATTTTTTGTTCCACTTTGATGTTATTAATGGCTTACATAACCTCTTAACAACATTTACAACCATCTAGAACAAACATAAACAACAAGAATCGTCACAAATCCGAACCCACAAGCTTAAGAGCTCAAAAACCTTCAAAACTCAAAAATCTTAACAAACTTAAATGAAATGGGTTTGAATGAGATGTTTACCTCTGTAAATCTCTTATAGATGATTAGAGAAGCTAGCTAGGATTTATTAGAGTTGCTTGAAGCTCTTCCTCTTCTTCTTCTCTTCCACCCGCGCTCTCTTCTTCTTCTCTTCCTTTTCTCCTTCTTCTTCTTCTTCCTTGTTCTTCTTCCTTGTTCTTCTGCAAGAATTCTCTCTCTCTCTCTCTCTATGTAAATGTCCAGAAATTTTTTAAATATTGTTTTAATTTATTTTAATATATGAAATTCGTTTTATTTAATTCTAACGAATTTAACTGGATCCATGTGGGTATTAGTATTTAATTATATAAATATACGGTCCAATAATTTTCGTTGCATTAAAGGGACTCACTAATAGTTTGAATAAATTAGTGAGTTAACCCTAAGAATTTAAATGCAAGAAAATTGGGAAGAAAATTTATAAATAAATTCATTTTACTATTATCGGATTTAAATATTTCGCACGACGAATTTTTGTTAAAATAAATATTATAAATAATTAATTAATTGAATTATTTGTTCAAATTAAATATTTTGGAGCATAGTGTCAATAATGTTAATAAACAAATTGGGCTACCTTATTATATTCCAATTAACCCAAATTTTAATAGGCCTGAGCCCAATTTCATTTTTAGTTCTCTATTGGGCCATTTTCCTAATCAATTTAGCCGGCCCAAACCCTATTGGGTGGAGCCCAAATTCCTCCCAGCCCAATTTGAGCCCATTCCTTATTTCTTTGTCAGCCGGGTTATGATTAGCAAACGGGTCGAATCCAAGCAAAATTGGGGAAACCGGTTAATTTGAAGATAACCGAGCATTCTGCAATTGAAAACCCCAAACCAAAAACAACCGAGCAAAAGAAAAAGGAAGAAACCCAAACCCCATCAATCGAATCAGACGAGCCAGAGATGGGAGGGAAAATCGAGGTTGTCAATCGCCGGCTCGAGTCGACCGGCGGCGTAAAGGGAGACCAGCGGGCTAAGCGGGGAATCGGCGTGAGCAACCGAGCTGCCATCAACGGACCAAGGGTCCCTGAAATCCGGCGACGCGGACCGGTGAGGCCACGCGGCTCGAGGTATCGGCCGAAACCCAGCTGGGAAATGACGGGAAACCGTCATTCGCTGCACATACCTTCTACCGTTGGTTATTAATTCGCCAATTTAGTTAATACCCATTTCATTGGGTAATAGATTTACTATATATTGGGCACCCAAACCCTAAATTAAGCTGCTAGTATTTTTTTTTTTTTTTGCAATTCGAATTAAAGGGAGAGCAGCCACTAAGAGGAGAAGAATAAACAGAGGTTCGATCGGACCCAAGGTATACAATAGTTCCAACGCCTGTGATGATTTTTCCGTTTAGGATTTTATGTAGATTTTCGTTATTTCTTTTTTTTGTACTTGGATTTTGTTGGTTGTATCATAATACTGTGATGGTTATAATATATATTGTTTTTGGAATTGTATTAATATTGCTTGGGTTTGAAAAATTTGGGATTTGTGATGTGTTAGTTCTTTTGTTGGGGAAAAAATCTGGTGTTGGCGAACCTTAAAGGTTCTGTACTGAATTTAGGCCAACATAGAATTCTGGAATTGGTATAATGCCTAGATTACACTCTGTTTTTCTGTTTAGAATTTGTTGCCTACTATGTTGGGTAAATGTTTGGAATAAAATTTGCAGGGGCTGGATATCATTGTAACTGTGATCTTGGCAACACAAAACTATTAACTGAGTATACAACAACTGAATTGTTTGAATAAATTGTGTAATTCAATGGAGCCAACTATGAACCAAATGTACTGTCATTAGCTTAACTAGTGGTTATTAATTGAAGCTAATAATACACTGTAAACTAATTAGCTATTACAACTAATAAATAAAATTAGTAAGTTAATTAATTATTATTTATCAATAAATAATAAATAAAGATAATAAATATTTAATTATTATTTAATTAATAATAAATAATAAATGAAGCTAATAAAGTAATTATTTATTATCAAATAATAATAAATAAAAGATACTACATATATAATTATGTATGAATAAAGTATTTATCAATAAACAATAAATATTTAATTATTATTAGAGAATAATTAAGTATGAATAAGAAGTAATAAAATAATAGCCTTATATGCTATTATATTTTCCATATATAGTAAATTGTTTATTTATTTTTTTATAACAATGATTAAGAATTATAAATTAATTATTTATTATTTGATTAACTTTAAATAATAAATAAACCTAATTAGTTATTATTTATTACTAAATAATAACTAAAGATAAGTTCATTAATAATTATTTGATTTAACTTTAATTGATCGAATAAACCTAATTAGTTATTATTTACTATTAGATAATAACTAAAAGATAATTCCTTACTCACAGCTAATTAATTTAATTATTATTTGATTGAGTCTTAAATAATAATAATAAGCCTAGTTAATTACTATTTAATTTCTAAATAATAATTAAAGACGATTAAAAACTAATAAATTCAAATTATTATTTAATTAATAATTAAAATAATGATGTAAAATATAATTAAGTTATTAATTACTTTTATTAATAACTAAAGTTTAATTAATTACTGTTTAACAAATATTAATATAGTAATTAAATGAAGCGTTAAAAGTTAATAAATAAGGAGATTTTTAAATAACACATTAATTAAACAATTTATAATTAATTGTTTTAAGGGTTTTAATAAGTGGTTATTACTTAAGGGATTACATTGGATTGATTAATTAAACCATCAAACCTAGAAATTAATTAAGTGTCCCTATAGGAATTATACATAGTTAGTTTATTAACTTATGTGTGCTAATTTCTTGTGTTTTGCTTAATTAAATAGCAATAAGTAAGCGTATCGGATGTACAACTACGCCTTCGTGTCGTACTAATTGAAAGATCGACAATTATCTACGTATAGGTTCTTCAAGGCTAAATAGTTAAAGCTTAGAATCATTTGTTTTGAGCATACAGGCAAGTTCCTAACCCTTAAAATTCTTAACATTATTGCAAGGTTCCCTAAACTCAATCTCGGAGTTATTATTTTCGAAGGCATGTTAGTGAATAATTTATTGTCGGATTATTCACATCTATTATCTGATTATTTGAAGATTTATTGAGATCGCACCTTGTGCAATTGAAATTCCTATCCTCTTATTTGATTTGAAACTGTAAAATTTAATTAAAGTTCTTTCAAAGTATGAATTGTTTATGAGGATAGATCTATGCTATTTGTATCAGCTAGATCCAGCATGTCTAAATTGGTTAAGACAAATGGTATTTTAAAAAAGCTGTGTTTCTTATTAAAATTGCTATGGTAAATTGAACTCTTGGCTGAAGAAAAGGGATAAAAATTGTATAAGGCCCATTGATATCAAATGCTGGTTATTAAGTGTTTATTCAATAAATCACGGGGTTATGAGAGGCTGATCCCCTCGATTAATCAAAACTATTTTAAGGAGGGTCCAGCTTACATGCTTGAGAACCTTGGAAAAACGTCCGTTGGTTATTTACAAAACCACTTTTTTCAGTAATATTGCATTCAATTATTTGAATATTCAAAACTGTTGACTGATAAATTTCTTATTATCATCACAATTCATATACTACTGTTTTGAACATTGGAAAGCAAAATTTCCGTCTATTCATTGATATATCTCCCTTGTGTATATAACTTGCTAGCCAAACTAGGTTTTCTTACCTCTTGCTATATCATGATCTTTATTTCAGCTCAGGCGAAAGAAAGAAAGAAAGAAGAGAAGGAATCGTATCTAAAGGAGACAAAAAAGGAACAAGGGAAGGTGTAAGGAATAGTATTTGCCCGATAGTGCCTATGTACTAGGTTATTCATTGAATGTGTGGTTTGATTAAGTTGAACTTTTATTGTATTTAAGGGTTACGTTTTCATGTTTAAGGTTTAAAGAACCTTAGGGACCAAGATTGTTAAGGACTTTATTAAATATTTCATATAAAACAATGTTATGTTTATTATTCGCGTATCTTTGTTTAGAAAGTATCGTTTGTCCGTTGAGTATCGTGAGGCACCGAATTTCGAGGTTAGGAAAACCCCGATTAGGGGCGTCACACTCTAACATCTGCCCGAGCCCCTTAGCAACAAAGGTATTGGTATGGGATGGACGAGAAAAAGCGTTGAACAAGAGCTTTGGAGGGAAATGAGGGAGTTGGGGGGGGCTCTAGGCAATTGTCGGCGCTCCTCTCTCCTCTTTTCTCTTTTGATTGGTCTAAAATGGGGGTGAGTTTGGTTTCCCTCTTAGGAGTAACAAACACAAAATAATACAACCCAATTGGTCTTTTCTATACCTCGAAATACTCTCCACTTTTGTTACCAATTTAGTATATAACTTCTACCCTAAAATTAAAATGGGTACTACCAATAAATTATTGGGATGCAAAAAAAAATAATTATTACGGGACTTTGTACCATTTATTCGGAACTTCTCATATATTACATTTCGGCCATACGGATAATTAAATCACGTATTCAACATCAAATATAAATGTTCTGACACCGTGGAAAAAAATTATTCCTTCGCATACCACGTCTTAACAAAATTAATAGAAATCGAAAATAACTGTAAAAAAAATATTTGGGAATGTGAAATAGGGCCTCAAAGGAAACGTGCCTGAAAAATAGTTTATGGGGATTTTGCGATTCTTCAACGAAAATCGATTTTATTCACTCCTACGGTTCCAACAACGCCATACACAATTCATACATTGACATCATCCAGGTTATAAAATAACCTTAAAACACGTCGCATAAAAATTAATATTTAATCCATTTAATAATATTAATGAACTCTGGACAGCCTAGGGTTCGTGATGGATGGGGGAGTGGTTAAGTCAATATTTGAATTCTTTGCAGTCACTCACGGACACCTTCTCACAATTTGTTAGTGAATTTTCACATGAATAATGTTGGATTGTTCAGCTTGCCTGATGTTAGCTTTACAAGTTGAAAAACTGCTGAAGGTCACTTCTCATCTAACGAATGAAAACAAGTTCCTTACTAGTGGGATTGATTCTTCTAAGAAAGGGAGAAAGAGGCCCAAGGTATCTTTCTGAAAAAGAAGGAAATAATAAGAAAGGCTATAAGGGCAAAGCAAAGACAAAGGATAAAAAAGAAAACCTGATCCCTGATAGCAAAGGGAATTTGCTAACATTGCAAACAAGCCAGGGACATTGGGAAGATGAATACATTGCAAAGAGTATTCTTAACGGTATCAAAAAGCAGAAGAAATCTTGGAGAAAGCTTTCGAACTTTACGATCTAGGTTGTGTTCATGATTCGAAAATTAATTTTTTCTAAAAGTCAAAATTCTTACTTGGGTTTTGGTTTTTTGCGGTTACCGGTTGTTAATTCTAATATATGTAATAATATGCAGGGACTAAGCAGATGTAGAAAGCTGAACAAGGATGAAGTTCGGTCCTTACGGAGTGGGAAATGGAAGCAAAGGTTTGTTGCATTTAGATGTAGGAACTTATTGTTTAGCACTGCCTACGAGCAAAGAAAGGTCCATTAGTTTAAATAATTGTTATTATGTCTCAAACACTCAATTAGAAAACATTATTTTTAATTTTCTGTATTGGATTACAAAATGGTTTTGATATTATAATTAAAGAGACAAACAGTTGTTCTATTTATAATAAAAATGTTTTTATATTGGTGGTTGGCAATTTACTTGAATGGACTTTACATACTTAAACTTGCATTAAAATTATACTTCAAATTGAAACAAAATAAAGGAAAAGAAAAATAGATTGATGTTAATTTATACCTTTATATGGTACTGTAAACCTAGTCATTATCAATGAAACCAGATTAACAAAGTTGCCATTAAAAAAGATGGGGTCTTTTAGAGCTATCGGATTACGAGATCGTATTCCAACTTGTGGGGGGGGGGGGAATCTCTTTATCACATGGGTAAGATGACTAAATCCCTCTTTTAGTGGAAATAAGAGAAAAGAGGTTACAAGAGTTGTTAGCATTGGTTTACACACAGATGTGTGTGGTACCGATGACAACGAATGTTACGAGGATGGTATTTCTTATTTTGATACTTTAACTGATGATCAATTTAGATTTTGGATATAGGTATTTAATGAAATACAAGATCTGGAATCGTTTGAAAATTTTCAAAGAATTCAGAAAGTGAAGTAGAGAAGCAAAACAGGTCAGAGTATTAAGATTTCTTTCGATCGGATCGAGGATGGGGAATACCTGTAACCAATGATTTTGCTCAAGTGTCTCAAAGCATCAAATGGTGTTAATCTCACTAATGGACTTTCCACCTAGGGAACGCCCATAGTTGAATGGGTGTATCTGAAAGGGAGACAATCGAACATTGTTGGGACATGGTTCATTTCCATGATGAGTTTTACCGACCTTCCAGTATTCCTTCTTGGGGGTTATGCCCTAGAATCAGGCATGCATACCCCTACTTAATAAAGTTTACCTCACTAAATCCATCCCAAAGACTCCATATGAGTTTTTATGGACAGGGAGGAAACCAAATCTTAAGCATGTTAAGACTTGGAGTTGTCCAGCTTTATATCAAAAGGTTTGATGTATGATAAGCTGAAGACTAGATCTGACAAAATGTAGATTCGTGGGGAAAATTTTTTTAAAAAACCCTAAAGAAACATCAGTGGTATTATTTCTATCATCCTACTGATCAAAAGGTCGTTTGTTGCAAAACACGCTTTGCCTTCTTGGAAAAGGCAAGTTTAGTTTATCCTTGAAGGGGTCAGGGGGAGTAAAATATATCGTGAAGAAATTCAAGAAACCACAAAATACTACGGATCAAAGTCAGGTACCTGACCAAGTAGACGAACCTTACTATACCACAACCTATTCGTAAATCTGGGTAAGATGTGTATACGAATGCAATTTTTGTGATTAAATTAAAAATATTTATTGAGTTATATAAATATTTTTATTAATTTATTGAGTTTAATAAATTAATTTATTAAGTTTTGTGGAATGGGTATATTGTTAAGTTTAATAATGTTTTAATGTTAATTTGAGTGTGATTTGTTTTATGTTATTCTAAAAATTTTTTTAACACTTTAATAATTAGAATTAGATGATTGGGAAAAGGTTTATTTAAATAAATGATTTATTTGAATAAGAGAATTTATTTGGTATTATTTGTTAATTAAATGAAATTTTTTTTTTATTTTTTATTTTTTTGACGTTAATTATATTTAATTGAAATTTATTTAATAATAAGTTCAATTAAATTAAATGTGTGACATTTTAAACTATATGTTTATATTGATTTATTAAAATAAATGAAGGGAGTTTTAATTTAGTTTTTCCAAACATAGGCCTTATGACCCTTTGGTTGGAAAACAATGAGTTATTTTAATTGTGTTTTTACCAAAACAAGACATAAGAATAATAGGTTATTCTTATTAGTGTTTGACCAAACAAAGCCTTATGGCTTTGTGAAAATCTTATACTGATGATTCTAATTTATGGATTTTACGTTATTATTATGGTTAAAACATGCAGTTTATATTTTTTTTAAGTTAATTCAGTTTTTTATTTGATATCATCAGTTTTATATTTTATACTACGGTCATGTTGTTAAAAAGAAAAGAAAGAAGAGGAAAGAACAGAGAAGGGGAAGAATATGCAGAGAAGAAGAGAGAAATAGAGAGAAAAAAAATTGAGGAGTTTGAGAGCTTTGAAGAATTGTGAGTGAAAAGGAGAAAAGAAGTGGCTTAACTAAGAAATCATATAGCTTTGGTGAAGGTTATAATTGCTTTTAGGTTTTGGTTCTTCATTATATCCTTAATATTTTACTTCTCTGTCTCTCGAATATGATTTTTTTTATTTCACTTGATTGATATAAATTTATATTGCCAAATATATGAAATTACTTGGTGAATAAATGTTATAGAAAGCATGTGTTAGATGATTATGTTCGTTGATTATAGATTAATTTAGAGGTATTTATTCATGAAAACATGCTTTAGAATTGAGTTCTTAGTTTTACAGAGCTTTTATTTCATGTATGGCATATTTGTATTAAATTGATGCTCTAATTAATTATTTAATCGGCAAATTTGATAATTGTTTTATTGATTATTTGTATGAAAAGCTTGAGTAATGCAAAAAGAATTGTTTTAATATTGTTTTGAAAAATGAATTTACAGAGGTTTGATTTCATGAAAATGGTTCAAAGCATGGATATTTTTGGTTTTAACAGTGAAATTTAGGGTTTTTATATTGGTTGTTTATGTGTTAGAATGATTAAAATGTTTAGAAAACATGTTGGTTAATTTGTTTTTCTAGCATATTTGATTGTCTGGGTATATTTAATTTGTTTTCTGGATGGTTAGAATTCAAGGAAAATTTGGCCAAATTGGCCTAAGTTTTCATTGGTTCGACGAGTCTGGGGGAAGACGACAGTCAAGTCTTCTCTCCCCGGCGAGAAGAAATGATCTGATTTCTTCGCCCCGGCGACAGCGTCGCACCCGGCGACAAATTTGTTAAGAATACCTTCCCCCGGCGACAGCCTCGCCCCGGCGACAAATTTCTTAAGCTTTTTCTCGCCCCGGCGAGGAAATGCACTACTGTTTTAAAAAAAAACTATTATTAATTAATTATTTTTGTTTTTATTTTCTTGGAAGTTATGATGCATAATTAAACTTTATTAGTAATGTATTTAAATGACTAAAGAATTTTCAAGATAGAGATTGTTGCTAAACTAGTAGCTTGTTGTCTATGGTTATGCTAAAATGAGATGTTGTGATAAAAGAGCAAGTTTAAATTGCTTTTAATCTTGTGACTAATTAATATTACCATTGTTACAATGTAAATGATTAGGTTGTTTAAGGATCGTGAATTTACTTAAATTTGTAATCAACGCTTGTTGAGGCAAGTTCCTTATCTCAACTTATTACTTTTTGTTGAGCAAGTTTTCCTTCCTTAAGCTTGATAATTATTTTTTAGCAAGTTGTTGTTCTCCTTTAACTTGTTAATTTATTTCAAGACAAGTTTATTTAATTATGGAGCAAGCTTATTTACCCTGAGCTTATTGTTAATCAAGCAAGGTTACTAT